>MJUU01021164.1:0-11872 GCA_002080025.1 Modiolus philippinarum | reverse complement strand
TATCGTCGTAACAGAAAATTCATTCGTAAATCTAAAGAGGAATTTATTCCAAGTACACTCGATGATGACTTACCGATAAATGATCAACCTGAAGTTGAAACCGATCAAACATCTGATGAATCAACAAAGCGTACATCTAGTGGAAGAAAAGTTACGTTTCCATCAAAATACAGCGATTTTGTTACTAAATTTTGATAGTGTTGTGTTGAGTTGGTGCTGAATGACCAATTCCAACGGTGGGTTATGTTCTTGAACCTCTAATCCCAAAAAAGTGTAAATATTAATTAGTGCGTGATTAGTGCATACTCTGCTTGATTAGAATTTTAGCATTAAAACTTTAAACTCAGTTTGATTTGACAGTCAATTAATTTGGTTTTTAATAAGTAAACATTTTTCATTTTATTAGAGACTGTAAAGTAATTTATCTTTTTATTATCTCGGGAAGGGAGATGTTGTAATATTCATTTGACAGTTAATTATAAACTTAGATTCCTGTGAAAGGAACTTAATGGCAAAGTGTAAAATGTGGACTGGTCTGAACTGGACTCGTGGACTGGACCTATGGACTGGACTCGTGGACTGGACTTATGGACTGGACTCACGAACTTTACTAAAAAAAATATGGTTCTTTAATAGACTTTGGGTTATTGTAGATTATTTACATAATATTGTCATTGAATTTTTGTCATAAATTCCAACTTTATAGTTTAGAAAACAATAAATGAATTAGTTTATCAACATTTTAGATAATGAGACAACATTCCTCTCAAGACTGATAAGGCAGCTTTGCACTGACAAATAAACAATAAAACACATAAAGAGGTCAGATTTGAAACAGAGATTGATTGATTGATTAGTTAGAGTTTAACGTCCAATGAGCAATATTTCAGCTATATCAGGACGAGAACAAGTTAATCAATTCAAAACAAATTGTAAGTAAAAGAAGAAAGAAATAAAGGTGGAAGGGACAACCGGGGCAACGACTTTTGATTGCCACTGGAAAAGGGGAGAATTGGGTAGGGGCAGGAAATTTAGCCTTCTATACGACACCCAGTGCGTCTGCTCTCTTTAGAGAAATATAGAAGAGGTCTTTATACTGCATGGAGCGTGGCGTTTCTCCACACAGTTTGGCTACAATGGTTCGCGGTCAGGCTTTCCGTATTATGACCTGACTACCCCGCAAAGACAGGGCATTCCCCTATCCACCACCTGGGGACGCGCCCGGCAGCTCTGTAGCCAAAGCCCCTGAAAACCTATTCAGGTGCCGGGTTGAAACAGAGATGTTTGATAAAATTTTTAAATTACGAAAACAGACGTAATCCATATTACTGGTATATTTTACTCTGAAATAAAAGTTTTAAAATATGTATATGTTGACAATCTCTCAAAGCGATAAAATTATATACATTGGTAAAAGTTGACTGCATTACAAAGAAATCATCCATTTTTTGCAAAAAAAAAACTACTTTTGATCAATGGGCGTTCAATTTTTTATTTGTTTCCCTTGTAAAACCAAACTGCGCTCTTGAAATAAATGATACAGGTTTTTAGGAGTTTATTGATGTGTAAAACGCGACTGACTCATTCACAAACTGAATAAAGTCCAAATGACTTTATTTTAAGTTTGTGAGTGAACGCCCGCGCTTACACACCCATAAACTCCTCCAAAATTTCATTCCTTTCAACTTACAACAATATTTTCACTGAATTTGATGTCACCATGCACTGCGCTATATATTTCCTCGGAGCGTATTAATGGACAAGAGTTTATTTATACAATAGTAATTGACATTGAAGGCAATATCACAAAATTTGGACTGTCCAAGGGTTATGATATGGACCATGGAAACTGATATAGCCCGAGCCAAAGGCGAGGGTGATATCAGTTTCCTGGTCCATATCACAACCCCAGGGAAGCCCAAATTTTGTGATATTGCCTTTTATGTCGTTTACTATTGTAGTTATTGCATTGAAGAAATATTGATATGTATTATACAACAAAAAGGCACTGACCTGATGCTTTATTCAACAAAAACAAGAATATTATTACAATAAACAAATGATAAATCCTGTAAAACATGAAAAAGGACATATATCAAAGCCACATCTACCTTAATGTCAAAAGTGTCTTCCTGTTCAGTTACAGTGTTTAAACATTTAACAAAAAAAAAAAAAAAACAAGATTATTTTTTTTCAAATCAGGTCTCTATACTTCAAATTGAATTGAATTCATTGAATTCACTTCAAATCGTTAGTTTTTATCCATTTGTTAAATTATGTTAATTGTACTTGATCAAAACCATTGACATTAAATGTCAATTGATGTTTGTTGTTGTTGTCATTTGTTTATTAACGTAAAAGTTAAAATGCGTATTATAAAAGTGAAGTCAACTCAAATCCCGCAGTCCGATTTCCACGCCGATATTGACCGTCAATATCAGAAAATCGGACTGGTGATTCTGATACCTTAAAATTGTTTTTTTTTTTTTACATCGGACTTAAACATTTCTTTATGTTTTGTCTTGTAAATGTTTAAGTTCTAACTGCGCTGCATTTCGAGACAAAATATGTGTTTACCTATGTATTTGAATGACGATTTCACATTGTTTTACTTCACGGGGGGGGGGGGGGGGGGCACATTATGTGGATTTGGGTACAGACATGCCACTGATATTTTGAATATTTAGTCATGGATCGTGTTTTTGACCTAATGTTTACGATAATTGATTCAATATCCAACCGCCTGCTCTTTATGCATGCATCCTGTTTCTGACCTAATGTTTAGAATAATTGATCCAATATCCAACAACCTGCTTTTTAGGCATGGATCCTGTTTCTGACCATATGGAAAACAAACAAATTGAATGCCCATTGATAAAAAAAATAATTTTTGGGTTTTTTTTCGCAAAAATTGGATGACTTCTGTATTGTGCAGTCAACTCTTATCAATGTATACAAAAGTTTACCACGGTCAGAGATTGTCAGCATATACACAAATGGATTACATCTGGTTTCATAATGTAAACATTTTATCAAACATCCCTGTATCAAATCTGACCTCTTTATGTGTTTTATTGTTTATTTGTCAGTGCAAAGCTGCCTTATCAGTCTTGAGAGGAATGTTGTCTCATTATCTAAAATGTTGATAAACTAATTCATTTATTGTTTTCTAAACTATAAAGTTGGCATTTATGACAAAAAGTCAATGACAATATTATGTAAATAATCAACAATAACCCAAAGTCTATTAAAAAACCAAGCTGAACCATATTTTTTATTAGTAAAGTTCATGAGTCCAGTCCATAAGTCCAGTCCACGAGTCCAGTCCAAGAGTCCAGTCCATCAGTCTAGTCACGAGTCGAGTCCAGTCCAGTCAACATTTTATACTTTGCCGAACTTAATACACATCTGGTTAACATTTAGAATTGTAATTACCTTTCTGTTTAGAATGATGTGTGGTATTCTGGCACTCTAATAAAGTCATTCAAACTGTAAAGATGTAGTTATATACGCCCGCATATTATAAGAGATGTCTGCATATTATAACAGGCTCTTGGAACTGTCTCAGAATTAGCCCAGTTCTGTGTTTAGTTTGTTTACATCCGGTTAAATCAGTCACATGACTTAATTTGGCGGTAGCAAATGTCAACAATATTTTATTTGATTTTTAACTATTATTTAGTATTTAGACCAGAGCATGAGAGGATAAGTTCACTTAGGTGTTGTACGTGAGTTTCCAGTTAAAGGAATGTTTATATAACGCTGTAATTTAGAAAAATACGGAAAATTTAGGGAGCACAAATCTTGACCTGTTTCCTCTTCCACGCATACGCTTATCTTCAAATTCTCTGTTATATTTCAGAGTAAATTCTTCAAGGGAAATAAACAAAAAGAAAAAAAATGTGGTAATGTATTTTCTTTTTACGGAATTTCTTACAACTTTTTCTCCTTCACGGAATACGTGTTTTAGTGGTACAAAACTTGATTAAAACAAGCGAGGGCTCTGTGTGATGACAATATATTATACCATATAAAAAGAAGAAACTATAGTTGAATGGTTTGTTTCAATGCTTGCAGTCCGATATATTGGTTTCCTTCCCCGTTTAATACATTTCTTTGCAGTTCTGAATATATAAATAGTCTCATTCAAAGCTATGAAAAATATCCAATACAACGGCCCCTTTATGATCACCTGAATTTCAGGCAACGGACAACTTTATGATCAATAGGTAATCAGGAAACGGCAGTTTATGATACATAAAGAATGTATCGACAACGAAAATTGCCAGTTATTTTTTTTGTAAAATGCAGATGATGTGCTGATAGACTTGCCAGAAGTCTCTCTGTAAGTTATAGTCCCTTTATAGAAGGGTGCCCAAGGTCCAAAAAGACGCTTAGTTTTCGAGTTTGGGCTAACGGAATCACACACGGCTAGTTTTTGTTTTAAATGATAGAACAACTATTAAATTTCAAATTTTTAGCTGTCGTAGAAAGTTCCTGTGGTCACGATTTCTCTAATTTCTCCCTTTTTAAGGGTACCCTAAAACATTGCTTGGCATATGGTATCTTTAAATTTATAGGAAATATCTAGTAGGACTCAACTATATTCTAATAAAAAGTTATTCACGATGAAGTCAAGACCTGTCGAAATATTTATTTGAATCATAGAAAGCAAGTAATTTTTGACTGGTTTTTGTAATTTATCGGTATTAATGTCGGGGTAAATTTGAGTATAAATTAGCGACATTTTCAATGAATGCGAAATAACTATGCTTTATTTCTGAAAAATTCCAAGTTTAACGAAAGTACATATACGAATTGTACATATGCTCCAAAAATCATGGATGTGATGTCCACCGTTAAAAAAAAATCAACAATTAAAAAGCAAAAATTTGCGTAAAACTTTCAAATTTTAGTCGATGTGAAGACAATGCCAGTTGGTCATGTTCTTTTAAGTGTACAACGAAAGATAACTATCATTTCTTTTCAAAATTACTCGACAAGCCCAAGTCCAGTTAAATAGCGGCCGGGAATAGCGGGAATCTAGTGACAATTTTACGTTGCTTGTATTTTGATTTTCCAAGCACATGTTTTTTTGTTTTTTTTTCACATTTAAAATCAATTTTCCATAGCATTAAATGTGAAAAAAAACATAATATAATAGGGTTCTGTTTCAGTGGGAACTGTCTTACTAAGATACATATAAGCGTGTGTTTTTGGGGAAAAATTGACTTATTTATACCAATAACAAAAGTACAATTTATTTCGCCTGATTTTAGTTTAATTTTCAGCGGTTCATTTTAAAATTAAATTCAAACTTTCCTTTAAAGAATAATCCTATTAAAGTAAGAAATGCGCAGTTCTTTATATTCGAAAGAACCCCTCATATTACGGAGGTACAAATATTCAAAATGCCGGGCCTATAAAACAAAATGCCAACATTGAAATTTGTTGAATAAAGACAACAAACAATCATTATAAAAAGTAAAACTAAAGAACTACCCCAATTAAATTTACAATAATATTCGATTTTCGTTGCAGTTTTATCTGTGAAATGAAGCTCACTTTAAAATGCATCAAAATTTTCAAAATTTTAGGATCTGACCTTTGACCCCATCTAAAATAAAATGTGACCAAATTCAATCTCTACGACATCGTCATTTCGATGCGCCATGGTATCCTCTTTTCAAACATGTATAATACAGGTGTGTGTTATTCCGTTAACCCAAAATCGGAAAAATCGTCTCTTGGGCACCCTACTATTAAAAAATATTTGCAATGAAAATGTATAGAATACTATCAAACACCTGTTTACTATCCAGCTGCCGTACGGCAGCTGGATAGTAAACAGGTGTTTGACGGCAGCTGGATAGTAAACAGGTGTTTGACGGCAGCTGGATAGTAAACAGGTGTTTGACGGCAGCTGGATAGTAAACAGGTGTTTGATAGTATTCTATACATTTTCATTGCAAATATTTTTAAAGGGACTATAACTTACGAGGGGGGCAAGGGGGGTCCCATAACAGCCTAACAGCAAATTGATTTTTCCAATAACAGTTAACAGAAAATTCAAATAAGTGATAACAGCTAACAGTGAATATCAAGTCAATAACAGCTAACTTTGGATAACAGTAATCTTATTCAATAAAACTTTCTTGTGGAGAAGATATACATTCATACCATCATTGTTCATCCAAGGACTTATACGTCCTTGGTCCGAATCATAAACACATTCATTGACTTCATTATCAAAAAAGTGCTTTATATGTTACTCATGCAATATCACTGCACAAGGCGAAAAATACAATAGCCCTAAATTTTTTTTTAATGTCTTGGATAAGCTGGTTGAATTTTTCAGACACTTTTACAGTTCTACCCGCTCTAGTAGTAACACCTCGCATGAAATCTAATTCTTTTCATGAATAAAATTATTTAGTCATATCTCAGAAATGAAAACTCAAATGCAACAAGAATTAAGTATTGTCTTAGTGATGCTATGGGCCCGGATCCAGGCGATTAGAAGAGGGGGTTCCAAATGGAAATGAAAGGAAATATCGCCGAGCGGAGCGAGGCGCGAAAATTTTTGGAGTATTTCCTGATAAAACATCAGGATATTCATTAAAAAAAATCATGATTGTCCAGACAAAAGGGGGGTTCCAACCCTCGGAACCTCACTTCTGGATCCGCCAATGTGCTAAGAATGAAATGCGCAGTTGAATATGTATTACATTGTCTTACTGCTTTGTATTTTATCAACATGTTTTTCAGTTGTCAAGGATCGAAGATTCGAACAACTTTCAAAAATCAGTATGTGTAAATTTTCATTGCTCAAATTTTCTTTTCTCATCAAGTAGATATTGGTGTTCAATTTCACTTCTTGTATGAGTTTTTTTTTCAATTTCAACTCTTGTCGTAGAGATGAAGTATTACTCATTCGACTAATTTGCCATATAATAGTCTATTCCGATTTCTATATACAATGTAGTTCAGTATTTGACTGTTTTTTTTTTCAGCGTAATCATATAGCTTAATTAAGCTAATCCTAACTTGGAATTCGAGCTAAAAAGTCCCAAAACACCGTTAAATTATATGATATTAAAAAGGGCAACAAGTATATAAAATTCTAAGAAAAACGTGTCAAGTCTTGAGGTTATAAAATGTATGTTGTGTTGGGAGTCTATTTTATTTCAAATCCCCGGCACCTGAATCGGTTTTCAGGGGCTCCGGCTACACAGCTACCGGGCGCGTCACCAGTTGGTGGATAGGGGAATGCTCTGTCTATGCGGGCTAGTCAGGTCATAAGGCACGGACTATTTGATTTTCGGGGGGCAGGGATTTTCACCAGAGCCGGGAATTTTTTTTCGCCAGATTATTTTTTTCCATATACACAATGCTAGAAAATTTTGTTGAGCCGGGCTTTTTTTTTCTAATGGACAGGATCAAGGCCAGATTATTTTTTTCAACCCAGATGCTGGTCAGAGAATTTTTTTTTGGCAAAAGTCAGGACCAGAAATTTTTTTTCTAAAAAATACCAGCCCCCCCCCCCCCCCCTGAAAATCAAATGGCCCGTGCCTAATACAGAAAGCCTGACCGCGAACCATTGTAGCCAAACGACTGTGTGGAGAAACGCAACGCTCCATGCAGTATAAAGACCCCTTCTTCATTGTCTAAAGAGAGCAAAGTCGCTAGGATTCGGATAGAAGGCTAATTTCCTGCTCCTACCTACCCATTTGTCCCCTTTTCCAGTGGCAATCAAAACTCCTTGTCCCTTTCATTCTTTCTTCTCTCTATACTTATATTTTTTTTCGAACTTGTCCTGATAAAGCTTCAAAGTATTGCTCACTGGACGTTAAACTTTAACTAATCAACCAATCAATTTATTTAAAATTGAACTATAAAGAAAAGGCTGGTCAAATAACTAAATACCGAAGTCACTGTAAATTTACTTTGTTGTGGTCAAAATTGACCACAACAAATAGAAAGTTGAATTACAAAATCGACTTAATAGGCAAAATGCAGACTAACAACTTATACAGTTGTAGGAAACGGTAAATAATTATGCAGCACGCGGGGGGGGGGGCTTGAAAAGGGGGAATTCCTACTTAGAAGTGAAAGGAAAATTCGCCGAGCGGAGCGAGGCGCGAAAAATTTTGGGGGTATTTTTTTGTAATAACACCAAACTGAACTGTTCAATAACAGCTAACAGTGAACTGAATATTCATCATAACAGCTAAGTACCCAATAACAGCTAACACAACATTATATTTTGCAATAACAGCTAACAGAGAATCCAATTCCTCACAAGCGGGCTATTTGTTTATGCATAGGAAGAGCGTGTTTTACCATTTATATTTATTAAATTAGGTCTTTAATAAATCACTTGTCATCACAGGGACTTGCTCCCGGCCTAGAAAAAAAATGTTAGTATACTATCAAATATGAATCTCGAAGAAAAAACACTGTTGTTTTCTCCGAGATTCATATTTGATACTATACTAACATTTTTTTAGGCCGGGAGCAAGTCCCTGTGGTGTCATCAAAAATGAATCAAATAGCATACATGTACTTGTATACTAGTACAAATCACGTGTAAATATATGATAGGGCGTCTCGATGGGGGGGTGCCTTTCCCGAAATCCCGGAATTCTTCTGCAAATTCCCGTTTTCCGAGCGGGAAAATATTTAACAAAGACTCTTAAAAAGGTAATCTTTTCCCGTTTCATGGCCTCAATTTTCAGCAGTTCCCGCTTCACGCTGGACATCTTTTCCCGTTTTCACGTGCACTTTTTTGCCACGACCCCGTTTCCCGCTAGCTGAAAAAGGCCAATCCCGCTTCCCGCTTATACCCCATCGAGACCCAATCGGATGTCTACTGAAGAATGTATGGGGATATGGCGATGACCCTGTCACGGGAACCTTATTCAAGACTGACAAATGGAGAAAACTAAAACTGTTCTTGACTCTGAACTGACGGCCGTAAAAAACAAGACGATCTTTAGTGAAACATGAAAAATCATTATGATATAGAGACATCGTAAATCGTAACAGCCCTATTATAAGGCAAGGAATCGGGTCAAAAAGATCATCGGGATACGAGGAGGACATGTTCGTGCTACTGGTGAAATTTTACCTCATTTTACACGATCATATACTGATGATTAGAATGCTGAACAAACAAACAAAGTTACTATAAAAAATTATAATAATAAATAAAATAAAAAGATTGTTTCATTTGCATACCAAATACCTATAAATTACTAGTATCTCAATTTAAATCTTCGTGAATGATATTTTCTGACAAATTTTCCATGATTGGGATTATTTACAAAATATACCCAGGAATACGGGATTCGTTAATTTTAACAACGGGATATTGAGGCGACACCCTTCCTCGCCTTATAATAATAAAAATGATCATGCTTTTCATTTCTATGCAAATCTACCGGTAAGTGCAAACCTTAAAAAACACCCCCCAGCACGATAAGAAAATAATTCAAAATGCGTCTCTTTTAAAAAACAGCGTTGCGGCAGGAAAGGGAAATTTCGGTTATTTTAAGGTAATAGGTAGTAAATAGCAAAGTTTCCGGATTTTGACGAAATTTTACATGCAAGTGCATCAAATGAAGCTGAATTCCAAGGTGAAATAAAATCGGTTTAGCTATCTTTATGTTTAAAATATGAAAAATCTATCAGTTATCATTTGCTTTCATATAGAATCCATTGAAAACGTACAGAAAAATAGTATATGAAACGTCTTTAAATTGCGCGTTTATGAAAACGTATCCTACAATTTTTCTGCAAAAAAGGATATGTTTTTTTAATGAAATTCCCATTTTAATGGTGTAAATTTTATATAGGGTCACCGAATTAGTTTCGGTGGTGTAAATAGTTGAACATAGAATAGGGACGTCAAAAATGGATTTTTTCAATAAAATTCCCCGTCAAAATAGCGACGTCGTTGATAAAAGTTACGATTTTAAGCGTGATTTGAAAGATGAACATCTGTTCAGCGATCTATACCACGAAAACGAACTCGGTGACCATATGAAAAAATTATATTAATAAAACAGAAATTTCTTTGCCAACATAATATCAATTTTTCAGAAAAATTGTAGGATAAAGTTTGGAACGACGATAATTTAAAGTGAAAATTAAACTTATTTTACGTTCATTCTACAAAAAGCAACATTACAACGTTCACCGGTAGAGGCGCTTATTTACGTACCTCTCACATTAATACATCTATTTGTCTAACGTCATTGTTTTTGTATCCAACGTCATTGTTTTCTGTGTTCTCGTTTTGGCCCTGTCTTTGGACTTCGATTTTTGTAAATTTCACTCCTTTGTCCCTTCGGTGTTCTACTGTCGTTGTTTGTTGAAATTTCAGCTATTTCACTTTTCATTTTTAAATTGTATGTGAATCATGAGACATTTATTGCTGTGACAATTTCGGACCTGTAACATTCCAAAATTACATTTATAAGGAACATTATCTTTCTGTTGGAGTAAAATGTAGCAACAAAGGCAATTATCCGCTTGCCCCAAAGAAAAAGAGAAAAGAAATGTCTGTAACTGAACTTCTGCAGCAGTCAGCTTTCCCGATGTGCTAACGATACAAGAGTAAGAGGAGACATATTTATACAATGTTAAATACTTACGCAAAAAGTGTGATTTCCCGGATGCGCACATTGGACTCGGTAATTTTTCGGGTAGGAACATACCCGTAATTTCTATACTCATACAATACTTAAAACACCCGCTAAAACATACCCCAAATTTATATAACAACACTAAATTCTAAGGGCCCATATTTATATCAATGATTTTTACACCAGAGTTGTGAGTTTGAAAAAATGATAAAAAAATAAAAGAAACAAAGCATTAGGTAAATGTATTATTAATAATGAACACGAGTTATGTTGTGTCATAGATTTTTTTAACCTTTTTGCATTAAGTTTTTTGATACCCAAATGTATACATTCTTTTTTCTTTTTGAGAATTAATATACATATATTTTACACACACGCACAATTTATATAATTCTTGCAAAAAAAACATCACTCGAATTTCTAATTCACTTGCTATTCGCTAGAACCCCCGTATATAAGAAAAGAAGAATATTTGTCCCTCAAAGGGAATAATTACATCCCCGTATATCCCCGGCCTGGAATATTAAAAATTCATAATGATATGGATGGATACTATCGTTTGATTGTGTAACAATGTATCATCGTTTTGTATTCGCTGTATNACATCCATATACTACATTACTGTTCTTTTTGTTTATTTCCCTTCAAGAATTTACTCTATCCATCATTTTCCTCCATTCTTTTCAAAAATGGTCCGTTGCTTGATCTGAAAGTCGCCGTTTCTCCCGAAAGGGTCCGTAACGACTAGTCACCGTGAACTATGACGTAGGGCATCCTTTTATGGCATCCCTGATTAATTGTCGGCTGTTTCCGGAGAAGGTCGGAAATAGGTGTGTTTTTAGTTTACATCCTTATCAACGGAACAGTTACGAGATGAAAGAAGAGAGTGCAATATTTCGTCTAAATACTCTTATATCTATCAAAAAACGATCTTTTGATTTTCAGTGTCAGGTGTCCTTTAACGGAATAACAAACACCTGTATTATACATGTTTGGAAAGAGGATATCATGGCCCCAGATCATGGCGCATCAAAATGACGATGTCGTAGTTACTGGCTGTGGTCACATTTTATTTTAAATGGGGTCAAAGGTCAGCTCCTAAAATTTTGAAAATTTTGATGCATGTTAAAGTGAGCTTCATTTCACAGATAAAACTGCAAAGAAATTTGAATATTACAGTGAAAATGAAATACCGTCGGACCGACGGACATGTCCGGTAAAAT
>MJUU01021162.1:12421-61105 GCA_002080025.1 Modiolus philippinarum | reverse complement strand
AAATCGTTTTTTGAAAACCTACGGCTTTTCCCCATAGTTAACTACTCATGCAATTTAACCCGTAAGGAGGGGGTCGTTCATTTTTTTGCAACCCGCTTTAGATTTAGCAGGCACTGAACTTTGTCAGAAATTGAAAGAAATATATCATTTTTGCAGCCAATTTCAGGACAATGTAAAATTAGTATTTCTGCAAATTCCAGTATATTCTTTATATGCTCACAATTATTTTCACAATTTTGGTCAAGGTGTCTGGAAATTTCGCAGAGACGATAGGGATTTGCGTGAGCAAATTACTCGTGTAAACCGTTACATTGATGATTTAAATAGAGTGCTCCATGCTCATTCCCCCCAGTTTTCTGAAGATCTGCGTAGATCCCGTAGACGGGATATTATCCCGGATAATCAAGGACAGAACAAAATTACCGTTTCACGCAGTATGTTGATGGAGTTCACCCAAAACCCACTTTAGCAAAGCTATGGTTGGTGAAAATTACTAGACTTGTTCATGACTACTGCTACAATTGAAGGAATATAGGAAATATGATTTTAGGAAAGAATTGTCTTTCCTCGGCTTTTACTGTACATGTATGTAATAAATAACTGAAAAAAAGCTGTGTTATATCCTTGGTAAGAAGATTTGGGTTTTTTTGACACAACTGTAAAGGTACTTTATTGTGTTAGCGTAATTTAATTTGTCTAATACTTGAAAACGTCTGAACTTCAAACTAATTTGCATTCACGCCTATAAAAGGGTAGTTTGGAAAAAATTGTTTTTCCAATGAATGTCAATGATCGGTTGTTTCGTGTAAATTCTGACGAAAGTTTGTATTCAGCACCGTGTCTTGATGATAGTTTTATAGATGAAAACCATTTAACAGAAACAAACATTTTAAGTAGGGTAGCTAGCATAGCTTCCGATATTTCAAATTCACCTCCACAACTGTCCTACTACGGTCCAAATTTAAATTCTCAAAATACAAGTGGCGCCCCAAGTTTGGTATCCTCAGGTAATAAATCTAAACGATTCGTACGTAAATTTTCGAAAATGGATGCCCTCGGAGTATGCAACAAATTTTCGGGGTACCCTGAAGATAATGGACAGAAATTTCTACGAGAATTCGAATCGTTTGCCACATTACACGACCTGGATGGTGACGAGGGAAGGAAAATTGCAGCCTTCCACTTACATTTACAGGGCCCCGCCCTTACTTGGTTCAATACTCTAGAATCAGCACTTCCATGGAACAGTATACGCGAGTTTTTTCATGATAAGTATATAAACTTTGGTTGGCAACATCCGTCAGTTGTTGTGGAGTCGGAATTATTTCAAAATTTGTCGTTGCTTCCGAGTCAAGATATTGAAGATTTTTTTGGGCAAGTAATTGAAAGGGGTCACATTTTAAAGAAGCCAGACTATGAAATTATGGCAAAATTTATACAGGGACTTCCTGAAAAACTGGCTTTTTATGTTCGGTTAAGTAACCCGACAGACTGTAACGCCGCTTTTTCATTCGCAAAAGCCGGTGAGGCATATGGATACAGACTACAAAGCTGCGCGGCTGCTAAATTGAAACCCGAATATACTCAAAATACTACTGAAATCCAAGAGATGAAAAAACAAATTGCCGATTTGGGTAATGCGGTTTCCAAACTAGCTTTGCATGAAAAACCAAACGACGATCCAAAACCTATGCCGCGTAACGTAAATGTCAACACTAAGCAACGATCCGCCATACAATGTTACAACTGCGGTCAATCAGGTCATATCAAACGTCTTTGTCCCCAGCTGAATTCGCAAATTCAATGTCAGTTATGTCAACAAGTCGGGCATATTGCTTTAAATTGTAAACTGTACAATGAGTCAAGTGATGCAGTATCTTCTCGTGTTCAGTGCCAGATATGTTCAAAACCTGGACATGATGCTCGAAATTGTGAACTCTTTAAATCTAAAACTGACCGACAGGGAAACTTTGTAGCCCCGAGGGACGACAGGCACGATCACTCGGGAAATTCATAGGTGCCAGAAAGAGGAGCCGCTTCCCGTCTAGAAAATTTTCATGCAATGTTGAAAATGAAACTGATTCTGATCAATTAACAGATATTGAACATACAACTAATTCACAATTTTTGTATTTACCAGTTGTTTTTGGTAGATTACGTATAGCCGCTTTGCTCGACACAGGGAGTTCAATTAATTTAATGTCTGTGTCTTTATTTGAGCGAATTCCTCAAAAGATAAAATCAGAAATTGATAATTTTGATAAAGATACATTAGTACTAGCCAATGGCGAAAAGGTTGATGTATTGGGAACTTCTGAAATAAATATGCATGTAAATAATGAAAATCACAAAATCATAGTGTACATTTTAGACAAAACATCTAACCCATTAATACTTGGTACACAATATCTCCGAGATCACAAAATTGTTTTAGATTTTAGTACACAATCTATAGGGCCGAAACAGGCTAATGTTAGATGTATCAACCGTGTAACTTTTCCACCCAATTCAGAAACAGTTGTTATGGGACAACTACCGGATAATATGTTGTATGGAGAGCATGGAATTAATAGCAATTCCGAATATCTGTTGTCTCTTGGATTACTGATTTCTAAATCATTAGTTATCGTGTCCCATTCTAAACATGTTCCTTTGAAAATTTTAAACCCCGGTAATTCTGCCGTTTGTGTAAAAAGGGGAAAAATTTTAGCACATTTTACTAGAATTGATAAAGATGACAAAATTTTGTCTTTACCTGCCGAAAATCAACAAAAAGGCAAATATGTGAATTTTGTGTCAAAACTTGAAAATTCCGATAGTAGTATAGGGGATTTTCAAAACCCCAACGAAACTTGTGACGTCATCGAAAATTGTATTCCTGATGACTTTATGAACAATTTCAAAATAAATGATGCTTTAACAGAGCAACAAACAAGTGATCTTAGACAGCTTTTATTTTGTAATAAAGACGCATTCGTAACACCTGATAACCCAAATCTTGGACATACCGATTGGATGAAACATCATATTGTACTGAAACCGGATTATAAACCTAATTATCACGGACCATACAGACTTCCACCACATAAACGTGAAATTTTAAGACATCATCTCGATGAGCTATTACAACAAGGTATCATTACTCCGTTAGATCCAAATGAGGATGCTCCAATATCTAGTCCAATTGTTCTTGTAACTAAAAAGTCTAAGAAAGTTGAGTCAAATGTAACAGACCGAGAGACTTGTTTATCACAATATCGATTTTGTGTAGATTTCCGATACCTTAATTCTCAAACTCAACATTTCAAATACGTCATTCCGACCCTGCAAGAACTTACTGAATCTTTTACACATCGTACGCCAAATTATATATCTTCTATTGACATGTCTTCGGAATTTTTTCAAATGAGTATTGATGATGATAGTACAAAGTTCACTGCATTCAATACATGTTTTGGTTCATTCAAATTTGTAAGACTTCCGATGGGTTTGGCATCATCGCCTTCAACATTTCAACTCTTAATGGATAAAGTGTTACGTGGATTTACATTCCGTTCATGCCTTTGCTATCTAGATGACGTTCTTTTATTCTCAGAAACATTTGAAAGTCACATGACTGATTTACAAGAAATATTTGATAGGTTTAAATTAGCAGGATTGAAATTGAATCCTAAGAAATGTTTATTTGCACAACAAGAATGTCTCTATTTGGGTCATCATATTTCTCGGAATGGTATTCGACCCCCACCAGATCGAGTGTCAGTTATTCAGGCGTACGCATCACCTAACAATCTTCAACAACTGCGACGAGCTTTAGGTCTTTATAATTGGTTCAGGAAGTTCATCCCAAACTTTAGCTCAGAAGCAGAACCTTTGTACAAATTGTTAAAAAAGGGTGCAAATTTTGTTTGGACTTGTGAACATGAATGTGCTTTTCAGAAACTGAAAAAACTTTTACTTGAATCAAAAGTTTTGGCATTTCCGCGTTTTGATTTGCCATTTTATCTATCAGTGGATACGTCTTCTAAGGGTTTAGGTTATATGCTATACCAAAAACACACAGAAAATACCGACCTAGAGTGCAATTTACGAGTGGTTCGTTTTGGTTCAAAGTCATTAAATAAGTGGCAACAGTCGTATGGTCCAACGAAATTGGAATTACTGCCATCGTAGAGTGTTCATCGTATTTACGAGGCAACCACTTTATCGTAGAATGCGATCATCAAGCGCTGAGACCTCTTTTTCAGAAAAAAATTCAAAGGAGCCATATACGACAGATGGCTAGCACTGCTACAACAATATAACTTTGAAATTCAGTATAAGCCTGCAGCTAAAATGGTAGTGCCAGATGCTCTGTCCCGTTGTACTGAATCAAATAACGTTGACGAAAACACTAGTCCCGATGAGTGTGGTCCTTATTTCCCATACGTTACTGAGCAAACTGGGAATATAACTTTTCCTGAAATGATTCATTTGCAAGACATTTTAGGTCAGAACAGTTCGAAGGTGGTCAATGCCATTGAAAAGACTAATAAAATTTTATGTGATATTGGTTATTTGGCAGACGTAGAAGACTGTTCTGATGACGATATTCAGCAAAGTCAATCTGGAACTAATTGTAGTTCCGAATCAAATTGTGTGAACTCTTTGTTGCTGCAAACAGATGTTCCTGATATTAGTTGTAAGAAACGGGACTGTTCGTGATACAATTAACTCTAATCTAAAAACTTCTGTTATTAGCGGAATAGCCGCTAGTGAAAATGTTGTAAATAGTGAATTTTCTGTGAACGAAATTCCAGAATTTTTGTCATCTTCGCCGTTAACATATTCAATTAATAATATTTACAACAATACATTATCAAGAGTTGATTGCAGCTCTAAAAATGTTCTACACCCAGAATTTGACCCACTTTTAAATGGACAAGCCAATATAAATGAAACGGGAACTGATTGCAGTTCAAATCTTGATTTTATTTTCCCGAATCCAAATTTGATGGACATGTACATATATGGTGAAGACCTTACACCCTCACTTATACCGGAAGTTTTACAATGTCCAAGTGTAAATAACAGCACATCATCAAATGCTGACGAAAACAATAATGGAACCGATTGCAGTTCCAAATCAAAAGATAATTTTGAACAGACGGAGTGGCTCAATTCAACAGGAAGTAGTGATAATGTATCAAACATTAATGCTGGTAATATAGAGAGAATTCTATGTGGAAATTTAGAAAGTAGAATTGATTGCAAGTCTAATTTACTAGTTAAGCATGATGCATCACAACGTTCTAACAATAACAATGTGAATTGTAGTCCTCTAAATATGGTCAACGCAGTAAATCGTAATCTTATTGGGTCTGACTCAGAACAAGATATTGTTATTCCAAGTGATGATGAATTGAAACGTCAGACTCTTGAATTGTTTAAAGATGCTGACTTTAACTCCCAAAGCATGAAGGAATTGCAAAGGCGTGATGCTGCATTAATACCTATCATAAAATACTAAGAGGAGGGTCTTGTACCGAAATTAAAGCGTGAAGCTCGACGACTGATTATAAAGTCTGCAGACTATATTTTGACAAATTCAACACTTTATCATGCAAGAAATTCGAAGTCCGAAAGAGCACTCAAACACAAACAGAAATATCAATTGGTTCTTCCAAGTATTTTGATCAAATCAGTCATCGAAATGTTTCATGACACCCCTATGGGAGGCCATGGTGGCATACAACATACAATAGACTCAATCAATGAACACTTTTACTTTGATAGATTACCATCTATTGTTACTGAGTATGTACAATCTTGCCACGAATGCCAGCTAAGAAAATTCACAAAGGCTCATACGAAGTCAGGCATCATATCGTATCACACGCCAAAAGAACCTTTCGAAGTTTGGGAGATTGATTTGTATGGTTCGTTACAAAAGACACAGAAAGGCAATACTTTTATTTTTTCTGCAATTAACATGTTCAGTAAACTTGTTTATGATGTCGCCATACCGAATTGTGATGCCATGACAGTTTCTTATGCTATGTTTGATATGTTTTGTCAATATGGAATATGCAACACTATTGTTTCAGACAATGGAAGTGAGTTTATATCGAATTGTACAAAGGAGCTTTGCAAGCTCTTGCAAGTTAAACAAAACTTTACACCAAGCATAATCCATCACTGCTTGGGTGCAGTCGAGAGAACACATAGAACGTTAGCGGAACGTATTACACCTTTCGTTCAAAAAGGTCAGTCTTGGGATAGTGTATTGCCAGCTGTGACATTTTCTATGAACTCGACAGTCAACTCATCAACTGGTTATTCACCATTCGAAGTAGTGTATGGATGTCGTCCAAAATTTCCGCTGAGTTTATCTTAAATAGTACAGATTTTGCAACTTTACCACAAGATTACTCTCAATATATCAAAAATCAATCTGACAAGCTAAATGAAATTAGAACTGCAATTAAGGAATATAGTTTGAAATCTGGTGAACAAATGGTAAAAAGATGTAATGAGAAAACCAACAATCTCCGATTATCTGTTGGTGACTACATTTATATGCTGAAAGATCCCATCGGAAAGGGACGCAAATTTCAACTAAAATATTCAGGACCATACACCGTGAACAAAATTATATCCGATCACATTGTCAAACTTCGTGATCCAACCACTGGCAAGGTAATTAAAAACCAAGTTCATCTCGACAGGCTTAAGGTGGCATACGTCAGAGCGCCACAGCCAAATGATTACTTTGTTCCTGAAATTCGTCTGTCACAAGAAGTAAATCAGAAATCTTCAGATCAAAAAATTCCGATGAAATTATGTCCGAATTGCCTTCTAGTAATCCAGAACAATCCGACAACCCTGTTGCAGTACCACTTCGTCGTTCAACGAGAATCCGAAAGCGACCTATTCGATTCCAAAATTCTTTCTTCAGCAACAACTATAACTCTTCCGACACTTATCAAGCAGATCAGTACTATCGAATCAAACGAATTTTAGGGCAAAGGACAATAAATGGTAAGACAGAATACCACATGCAATTTCGAGGAGAACCAGCTCAAAACGCTTTATGGATCCCATTTGAACAACTGAACGCTCATACACAACGTTCAGTGACAATGAAGCCACCACCATGTGTTGAGTGATGTTTAAGGAATGTTTTATTTGATTTTCTAAATTGTACTGTTGGTTTGAAGTACTTATATATTTGTATAATATTTCATGAAAAGGTTTGCCATGATTAATTCTGGTTGCTCAAGTGACATTTTCTTTTGATATGCGGTACTTAACAATTTGTAGTTAACGACTGACATTTGTTCCTATGTTTTACTGTTTTGAATTTATTTTTCACAGTATGTTTTTTTTTCCAAGTTTGGTCAGGAGAGGACTGTAATATAGCATAAAATTTACATGTACATGTATTGGTATGAAATGATTAAATAGTGAGGTTTTAAGATGTGCTAGAGTTAAAGGTTGGATTTATTAGGCATTGTTTAGGTATAATGTTTGGTTGTCAATAATAATTCGCCATTATTTGATGTATTACATAACCAGAAATAACCCATTGAAGGCAGATGGCTAATATGATATGCAATCTATTTAGTGATTTCACCTCGCCTTTTGTTTTTAAAGAGAAGGTCTCTGCTGGTTACATCAACTTATAAATTGAACCAAGTTCATCATTATCCTAAAGATGAATAGGCATAGCATTTGATAGTTTTGAAAGTGTAAATATTTTTTTTTTCAAGTTTGCTACATTGTATATGATTTTCATTGAATTTGGTATATCACTCTTACTCGCAGACCATCTGGAACAAATAAGATTTGTTTATTTTGGTGGGGGATGTTATATCCTGGAGTGGCATGGTCTGCTAGTTTGAGTTATTTTTCTTGTTTATCACTACTGTAATATTGATTTATCATGTTTCATTGTTTGTATTGTTATTTTATTTTCCGTATATTCTGTCTTTGTCCGTCATTTATTTTTGTACTTAGTCTCTCTCTTGGTTGTATGACGTATTGATGTCTGTACATAAAGTTTATCAGAAGAAAATTACAAATGTTGTTTTATGCCTGAAATCCAGTTCCCCATTAAAAGTTGCAGCATAACAACATTAGACTCTACCTGAAATTAGGAAAAAAAAACAACAACTTCCTTGTTCATGACGTTGACCAATTGGAATTGTGAAATAATGATGTTTCCTGTTTTAGTTAGAAACGAAATATGTTTAAATGGTGACAAAGTTATCATTTCCTAAATGATATGACTTGTTCAAACTCTGTCTGACTTTTTGAATCGATTCGTCCACCATATTCGGTTGAACACAAAGAAGCTTTATTGTGGACAGAAAGAAGCTTCATTGTGGAAAGAAAGAAGCTTCATTGTGGAGAGAGGATGCCGATATCGGAATGGTTATGCCAACCATTCGGATGTCCGACTTTTCTATCCACAATGAATTTAGTTTCCCAAAACCGAATTGTCTACTCTCTACTATTCTTTTCTGTAGACTCTGGATATCTTCCTCCGCTAAATCAACCGCAAAGTATTTTCGACGTATCTTTTACTCTGGCTTCTTCCATTTCTGTCTGCTTTCTATTGCTGAACAAGCCCGACTCAGAGCGTCACCTGCACTACATTTTATAGTCCACTCGATAGTTCTATTAAGTCGGTACACAGTTTTGATTGGTGGTGACGATGTTTTCCCTCTGTTTTCACGGTATCGCATCGACGTATCTAACACAATTATCATTTTACTATTTTACAATATGTCCGCGTGAACTCATGAAATTGTCCAGTTTTGCCTTATCCTAATTCAAATCAAGCCCGTCTTTATCTGACTGATTGCTACCAACGAATACCTTTCTGTTAATACTTATTACTTTCTTCAGGAACCATATTCTTCTTTAAAAAGCTACTCTTTATTTCTATTATATAGGCTAATGAATGGCTACAATTTCACATATGCGTTATGGACTCATGTTCATTTACTGCATATCCTTTTGTAAAATATCTGTAGGCTGCATAACCTTTTTTTCCATTTTCAATTTTTCTTTTATTTTTTTTCTCCTTTGTGGGTAAAAATTTGTGAGTGAGTGTGTATTCAAGGAAAAAAACTTTAATCTTCAGCTAGGCTGTCGATGCTCAATCAACCAATGCAAGTCCCTTTAAATAAGGGTAAGGACATTTTTTTTCTCTTCTATTGATATGTATAATACACTTTATTGGCAGTTACCTAAACCTTTTTTTTTTTGGTACTAATTCCAGAAATTATGGCAAACAATTCACCAATGAACTTGTCTTTTAATATCCCCCCGCCCAACAGAGTTAGAAAGTGGATATAGTGTTACGCCCGTTCGTCGCCCGTAACATAGATAAAGTTCACGTTTATTTAGTTAAGTCATAGAAGGATGAGCTTTTTTTCCACAGATGCATCTTTGATAGTTCTTGTTTTTGGTATAAAAGTTGGGTTAACTTAACCTACATTCTGACTTGGTGACCCAGGTTTATGTTTGCCCACAGATCTGGACAGATAGAGGTACATGTATAGTATTTTGTTAGTATAAGCACTTTTGATAGTCACTAGGTTCGTAATAAAACTTGCATTATTTGACCAAACATGTCATGCTTGAGGTGATTCTGATAAACGTTCGCATGAATATCCAGATCTTAAATACAAAGGAATGATATTTTGTATGCAGGTATGCCTTGTATAATCCCGAGGTTATCAAAAGATGGCATGAAATAAATATAGTTCCCAATTTTAATTTTTTTTCCTGCTTTCAAATTTGATGACATGTTTGAAAAAGTTGACTATTTAAAAAAAATATATCTATATTAGACAAAATATTTGCCATATTTTTATAGGTTGAGTTTGAGGAAGGTGGAATAATTTCCTGTTTACTATGAGTGCTGCGGCAAGGTGAATTTCCAGAAAATGAAAGTGAAAATAGGATGACTAAACTTTAAGGTTTGCTAGCTCTTTATTCTTCGTGACTTGATATGTGTTTTTGCATGTTTTGAAATTTGAACAATTACTAAAGCATGCTATATGCATGGCATGTAATTTGAAGCACAAGTTTTTTTTTAAAGATTTTTTTTAAAAAAAGGGCATGTTTACAAAGAATAGCACTACGGAACATTTACAAGACTGAGACCTGGTAAGGAAAATTTCAATTTTCCAAATTTGGAAATTATGCAAATTTTTAGGGATGTTGCTGCTAATCTTGTGCTAGTTCCAAAATGGATCTTCAGTGGAAAATGCTGCAATCAGCAGGACTTTTAGCAAAAGTTGACCAAAACGTTCAAATTTCGAAGGGGTGTCACATTTGGAACACCACTTTCGCAGTAAACCAAAGGGAAAGGGGTTTTACTCGTGGACCAAAATATGTCCGCTTGAAAGTTACATGGCCAAACGGAAGAAAAAAAAAATTATCTGGCACACAGATTTATGTAAATGCTACTTAACGTTATGGAAACAATACGATCCGGCATACATGTTTCGCAACTATGTCATGAGAGCTTGTGCATAAATCCTGCCCATTTATCTCTGGAACCACACAGTGTGAACAATAATAGACAAATTTGCAAAAATATCATACCTGCACATTGTCAAAAGCATGAAATATATCCAGAATGTATATTTTAGCCACAACATGTAAGTAAAATCCAAGAATAAATTACACAAAATCACTACAATATCCATGTCCTTTCACACTTTTTCTTTTTTGTGTCCTCCGGATCATTAAGTCCCTTCCGATATGTAACTTTTTCTTCTCGACTGACATCATGGAGTTGGAAATTTCCAATTTTAGTCCATGTTCGCTTGTGTTTAACTTGTGGATCCTTTTGACGCAACTGATGATATTCATGAATTTCATCTTCTCGTTTGAGCTGTTTCACAGGTATTGAATTTGTAGGAAGTGGCGCTCCGAGGGCCTCACACTTCAGAAGAGCTGATTTTCCTGGTCCATGGTTTATTCTATGTGCAGAAGAGTGTATCAAAGCAGAAAAGTTTCTCTGGTGAGTAATATCCTTGGGATTTGACTTGCTATAACGTCGGTTTGTAGCCTCACGTTTCTGAGTACTGGTACCAATCCGAGTCTTCATGAGGTTCTTACGACCAAAGCGAATGTTTAAACAGTCACGGATACTCTTCTCATCTTCTTCAGTCATTGTAAAATATCTATATTCTTCTGGTAAGAACTCCATACCCCAGCAATCATCTGCTGTCCCATTACACACAAAGGAGTAAGCTCGGCATGTGTCGCCACAATGCCCTAAGTAGCAATCTATAATTGCATCATAGTCTGTTTACAAGGATATTCAGGTCCCCACCTGCCTCTTTAACAGCAAAGTTGTACTCAACAGTACATCTGTTTACCAAGTCAACTGAAAACCTTCGTTGTATTCTGGTGCGTTCAGCTTTCAGTCGAGAATCGAACATAATTTCACTGAACTGTGTGTTGTCTATGGCTCGTAGTTGTGACTGGGCCAAGTGTCTTGGATCACGCAAATTTTCTTAAGTGATATTTAGTCGTTCCCTTTGTCTTGTGCTGAACCCTCTATATCCATGGCTGTCACCATCAGTTGTCAACTGACCAATTATTATTGGTTCGGGATCATGGGCTAAGTCATCTGCCACCATTTGACCATACAATTCTTCATTGCCGATCGAGTCCCCAGGATTCAAATTTCTGGAACAATGTCCTGGATGGTCAGGACATTCAGGATTATCTCCTTTGGACCTCAAATAACTGGCTGTCTTACAGAGCTTGTTAGCAGAGTGTAATGCAACAATTTTCTTCTTCTGTGTCAGATTTTCAACCAGGGTAAACGTCGACTGTGTGGCAGGCTGGAATTGGGTCTTGGTGCGTAAACAGTGGGTTGTTGTACCGTGCATCACATTCTGCAGGAATTGGTGTCGATGCGGGAAAGCCAGACCTTTCCAGGGTTCGTTTTACAGTTTCCCTGTGCTCCTGCATATCTCTCTGGTTCATCTCAATCATAGTCTCTGCGCACCGATTGGTCTGTCTCTGCATGTCTGTTCTGTATGGTGCAGGGTGGCTGATAGTCCTCAATATTTGGCAAAAAAAACTACTGTTGGATATGGATGCATCCATGACTGCAGCTTGCAGTCTAACGTTGGGGGCTGCAACTCTTCTCCCTTTATTCTGTTTTCTATCTCCTCATACAGTGGGTACACGTCAGAATTGTAGTTGCACAGTGTGCAAACCACTTTCTCCTCCAGCACAATGTACGCTGCTGTTCCGCGTCATAGTCAAACTAAAAATTGCCAGGACATTTTGGGAACTGTGCCATATGTTCATGAAAAGCTTCTGTGAACAATTTACATGTCTTGTCAGAATGTAAAAAGCGGTACGTGTCCTTGTCTCCCTTAGTTGATGTATCCAAGTAGCAATCAAATACATCGGGTTCACTTGCCTTTGGACGTAGCACTGTGATATCTGGGGGTTGTCCACTTTGGCTAAGTTCTCGTTCAAAAGTGGAATAACTTTAGTGTCTGAAGTCTCCTCCTTTGTCTTCCCAGCATCTGGTCTGACAAATTTACTCCTCCCTGGCTGACTTTTTTTCTCATTCAACAGTGGGAAGTTTCCTCCGCTCATCATAACCCTTCTTAAACATACCACTTTTGCTCTTGCTTCCTTGAGACATTTTAGTACTCTGATGCATGTCATGGTATTGCTGTTGCTTTTATACCTTTCCAGATTCATCAATCACCTTTGACAAAATGTCAGAACAGTAAAAAAACCAAGTGACACCATTTAGATGCCAATGATGCCAAGCTTTCAGTGCCTTATTGACAATGATGACCGTTTCAATAGAATTCTACCATGGACAATTATCTCTGACTTCAGACCTACATGTTGGTGTGAAGTACCATAAAGCCATCAACCACATACCAATACTACACATTCTTCGCAGTACAAATTATGATGTAACATTCAAGGATTGAAATAATCACAACAAATGAAATACAACTTTTATTAGAAAAAAATCATATTTTTTACAATAATAGTTAAAAAAAATGACATAAATTACATAATAGTTAAAAAAAAAACAATTTTACAGGTAAAAAACAAAAGAGGTATACTTTATTAATATATATACAAAACATAATTCAAAAAACTTTACTTTAAGTGAAATTAAGAAAAAAAACATTTTTCACAAAACAAAACCTAAAATTTTGTCACATTTGCATTGAATTGTTATTGACCCCTGTTATATTAAAATGGCTATAAAATATGCGTCTTCTGTCGAAAAAAAAAAAAAAAAAAATTTCGAACCATTTCGAAAACTTTTATTTTTTTTTTATAAGAACCAGTCTTGTAAATCAATCCAGTCAAAAGATGGCGTGAAATAAATATAGTTCCCAATTTTTATTTTTTTTCTGCTTTCAAATTTGATGACATGTTTGAAAAAGTTGACTATTTAAAAAAATATATCTATATAGACAAAATTTTACCATATTTTTTTTAGGTTGAGTTTGTGGAAGGTGGAAGAATTTCCTGTTTACTATGAGTGCTGCGGCAAGGTAAATTTCCAGAAAATGAAAGTGAAAATAGGATGACTATACTTTAAGGTTTGCTAGCTCTTTATTCTTCGTGGCTTGATATGCTTTTTTGCATGCTTTTAAATTTTAAACATTACTAAAGCATGCTATATGCATGGCATGTAATTTGAAGCACAATTTTTTTTAAAATTTTTGTTTAAAAAGTGCATGTTTACAAAGAATAGCACTACGGAACATTTACAAGACTGAGACCTTTAGGGATACCTTTAGTTTCCAACTGTTAAAATTGTGCTTAATTACCAATATTTAACCCTAAATGTGCTTATTTTGAGTTTGAATCTAGACAGAAAGTACAATAATGTGCATTAAATTTTTTTAGTATGAAATAAAAAAGAAAATAAAAAATGATACAATTTTTCATATTCTACTCATGTAGTTAATTTTGTACAAACTTTGTTAGAACCAAATTCACAGTATAAGAACATGTGCGCCTGAAATTGCATGTTGTTTTTGGACGTTATCTTGAAAATTCATTACATATTTCCTGTTGTTTTTGACAAATGAGCTAAGACCTACAAAATATCTTAAGATAAAAAAAATTCTGACATTTAATTGGGCTCGATCTTCCATAAGCACACATTTTTGTAAAAAAAATATTTACACAATGTCTCTTCTCGACAAAAGAGATTTTACTGTAGCAAATGGGAAACGGTCTTTAAATAATTTGCGGGAACATAGATTATTGGAACGGGATTTGTGCAAATAATTTTGACTTACAAACTAATGAAAACGGTTATATTATACCTTTTCTATGTTTTGTTTGTATCTGTTCCGGAAAGAATCGGTTAAAATTTTGATCTTTCAGAGTGTAAATATTTTCATTAACAAGAAAAAGTGGAATTCGAGGACTGAAATACGGCTTTTCAATATTTCGAAGATTTTTTTTCTCATTGTTCATTAAGTAATTGATCATTTGCAAATTACCGACCAGTTAATACAAAATCAGCCGAAGCCTTCGCTTTGATTGCGTAAGCAATAGTAACGAACCTGTTTTTTGTCACAATATTATCAATATAAAGAGAAGTATTGAGTCTAATGCGACAATGTTTTACAACAGGGCTAGCTTGGAGATTAGCGGTGAGCACACCTTGACCCATCATTCAAAATCACAATCTGTCGAATTATTTTCCTTTCATGATTGTGTTCATGGAGTTATTAATCTACCTGCTTTGGGTTTAATTTGTATCTTTATTTACTTTAGGGAAACGGGTAGAGAAATGGTATGTTTACTTACCCGTAAACCGCTGGCTTTTGCTAGTCCCAGTTGTACCAAATCCGACTGTACCGAGTTTCTAACGTTATTTACGTTTGTCGTTTGTATTATTTGTGTTCCCTGACAGATTGTGGCATGCAATGGTTATTTTTAGCAATTGTAGATGTTTTATGTTATCTTTTTATTTATATGAACATAAACTCCTGTGTTAGTTGAAACCAGTAAATGTTTATTATTTTTGATAAAAAAAACACGTCAAACAATGTAATTCACTTCACGTCAATAATGAAACTACAGTACATATGAACTAAACACATCATGATACAACCGTAGCAAACTGAGCAGGCACACGGGTTAACAGAAAAGGACTAGGGACATAAAGTGATATTTTTTTCTCTATCTTATGCAAAACGTTCTGCGTAATCAATCTGCGAAAAAATAAGTTTTCCCCATTTGACCAACATTAGGCTTTCTGTTTCTGAAAATGGGTAAATATCAGGACACATCATTCTAGAATTTGATCTGATCTGTCCAATCGAACCAAAATTATGCGCTCCACACATGCCGACTTAAGTTTTTCTGGCCAGACACTTACAAGGACTGTATCAAAATCTAATCGAAAATAAAGAATTTGACCCCTTTGTTTCGCATGTTTTTTGAAAGTGAAAATCTCAGTATGCAAAAAAGTATTAAATAAAAATGCATCAAAATCTGAGAAAATAATAGATGTTCTTTTTTTTTGGAACCCCTTTGGGCTTGTTTTTTTTAAAAACTATATAATATGTTTAAACATGTTATGAGAAACCTACAGAATGACAATTGGTGCACTTTGGGACTCTTGTTGAAAAAATCCGACGTCCTTCGACATACACCAACTTTTAAAAACAATATGACTACACCGACGCCGACAAATACCCCGTGATCAATACAACATGTGGGGACGGTGATTGGTATCGTACGGGGACGGTGATTTTGAAGCGGACAGAGTCATGTAGGTTGGCTTTTTAGGGTAGATTCTAACAGATTTTGTAATAATTGGTCATTGATGTATTTTTAAAGGAACATTAGGATTATTTATGAATTGATGTAGCCTAGTTTCCATGCTCAACACGCCCTGGAAATATGCAAACACTTAACGAATGTACAAAGCGGTAGCGGATCTAGACAACGACACCTACTTTTTCGCTTGTTTTTATGCATTCTACGTCTATTGAACCTGTCATTTTTATTCCAGCAAATGTGATAGAACGAGAGAGGTTTCATGTATCATCAGAATATCTCAAAAGCATAATGAAAGGTTGTTTTCAACGAAAATGTAATGTTGCGTATGGGGACGAAGATCACGCCGTGGCATCGTATGGGGACGGAGATTGATTTTTTGTATTCTATTTTCTTTAGATATAAACATCTTTAAAGTTTTCATGAAATTAAATTCGAGTTAATAATGTGAATTGATGTAAAAGGTGTCTATGGCACCCGCTACGTTATTGACAACGGCCACAAATTTAGACCAAAGTCGAACTAAATTGTTATGGTAACCAAGCTGCATTCCAAGAAAATTTCAGTCAAAAGTCATTGGTCAGAAATATTCGGAGAATAGCATGAGATTAGGATATAACCGAAGAATTCACATAATACCTAGCCACTTCGTTTTGGACAAAATTGGACAATAAACAATGAAACAATATGGTGTAAACGCACATTAGACAAAGTCTCTACAAATACGTAACCACGCAATGGAACAACGGCTATTTTTGGGCGTTTTTTTTCTTGAAGTCAATATGAGGCCTTCAACAATGAGATTGCTCAAACCTCATAATAAGCTGAAGACGGCCCTTGCACCGGTTTGTAAAAGCACTAATGTCCTATGCCAATGGTGAGATGTGGACACTACAAACAGCTGGCCAGAATAACATTAGGATAATACACAAAAGAAATATAAAAAGCAAAAATTTTAAAGTATGATAGTAAATCCATATGAGAATTTCTCTGAAGAACAATTAACTAGCACAGTGTTTCTTCAATTACTGTCATCCGTTGCCCGATCACTTTATTTTTTCCCGACGAACGCGCTAATGTCCTGGTTTTTTTTCACCAAATGTCACATCAAATTATTTTTATGCATTTGCAACAAAGACTTTTTTCTTCAAATCAAAATTAATCAATTTATTGTTACGGCCAGTGAGATTAGAATACTGTGAAAGTACTATTGTTCGTTGGGATCCAATTTTCGTGGATTTCGTGGTTCGGTTAAATCACGAAATTTAAGTCTAAACGAACTGCATTTTCCCCTAGAGTGTTACTGCATTTAGACTTCCAACGCAATGCATTTTTGTCCTAGATTTTTAATGCATAGACTTCGAAAGAACGAATTTAGGTACCCTCGAAATAATGATGCTTAAAAAACCACGAAATTATTGTCCACGAATAAAGGTACTTTTACAGTATTTATTTTTACTTGCACCAAGAGTTATTTGCAAAATCGCCCAACCCTTCCCCATGAAAATAAAATGATCTTCCTCTAACCCCACTACTTTAAAGGATATTGAGTGTTTAGTCCATCTGGCATAGTCAGGGTGAGCTTAATTACCAACACTATGCGTTAGCTCTCCGTCCGTCGCAAGCTTTTTATTCGAACATCAAAGAAACCACTGTATTAATTGAAAGAAAACTTGGTCACAATGGTCTTTGGGTATAGTCCCCCTTAAAAGAAGTGTCCGTTATTTTCGCAGCTCATTCAAGATGGCTGGAAGCAGGGTATACAGTTTTACATTGAATATGATGGGGAAGACTCTGATTGGAAATTCATTCAAACATCTCAGACCTTTCGTACTTGGCGAAAACTTGGTCACGATCGTTTCTGAGTGGTACCTTTGTAAAGAGTGTCTATAAATCAAGACGACCAAGTCTCCTTTATAAACAATCTGTTGAATTGATATAGGGTCCACACCGGTCAGAGAGTTATCGTTACAATTTTCTGTATATTGTAATATTATATGTTGTATATATCATGTATGTGTTCGCTTTTGTATTTCTTTAACCCTTAAGGGTATAATTATGCAATAAAGTTATTATAAATAATGTGCGGCACGTGTGTATCTTATCCAAAATGACCGCCGATGGAAACACAGTACCGTTACAACAGTGGTGAACTTAGTTTTGCATTGGCCCCTGTGAGAAAAAACATTTATATACGATGCCTCCGCCGACTGACTGTTAGTTCCCGAGGGTATTCAATAACTCAGTAGTTACTGCGTCGGCGCTGACCTGAAATCCAATTTTATCTGAAAACATGCAATATATAAATTTTAGAAAATTGCTTAAAACTAAGGAGTATCTATCTCTTGCATAGCTCTGTCATTAGCTGATAATGGCATTCCATTAAGATCGTTTAAATTATTTTTGCTTATCAGATTTTACAAATTTTTGGTTTGCGGTCTTCCAAATATTTTGATTTTAACTGCACTTAAGAGACATAAGTTGCCGAAATGGCTATATGCTGAAACTAAATTTACAGTATCTTCAGTATATTTTGTTATTTTTTTTAAAGATCTTCTACTCTGAACCTACTTCGACACTTTAAATCAATCAATATACATCATATGCAAGATAACATCCTGCAGGACACAGTTTTAACATTGGACATTAAAGGAGAAATCAAAGATCCTCTAGTCTGTCTGAAACCGAACTTTTTCACAAAAGTCCTTTTTGTTTGGAATATGATGATTGCAAAATACTGCTTAATGAAGGAGATGACATTGATAGTTCATTTGGCAGCCCCACATACAAACTCTCCACCGTACCAAGGAAGGACATACTAAACAATAACAAAACATGATTGTCTTCTTGAGATATCAATTTGAACGTAGAAAACAACAACCTGCAGTGTATCTAATGGGGTACCTAAGTTACATCAATGCCCTTACATACAAAGATACACAACAAAACCCCTTTCTAAGCTCCTAACTTCATTACTTACTGTAGTCAAAGATGGCCTAAAGATATATAGTGATAAAGTATACTCTACAATGAATCATGTGGATTCTCACAAATTAAAAAAAAGACTTAATATGAATTAAAGTGAGAATATCCTGATATATACTGAATTGAGTAAAAATGAAATAGACCCAGTATTAATATGCAACGGCAAACGCATACCGAATTAAAAATTGGGAAAGGGAGAATAAACTCTGGGAGAACACACTCAAAGGCAATGAAACTGCATGTCATATTGGAACCAAAAACTCACAATGCCCTTAGTTGGCCCCTTTCAAAAATGTGTCCGGAAAATCACTATTTCATCCAAGATGGCTGCCAATGGAAAACAAAGTTAAACATTGAACCCCATTGAAAGGATTTCCTGTATCTCTCTACTGACGCCAAAGACCCAATTTGAACGAAACCTTAAGACCCTAATCCTTCCAATGTCACTTTTAAAATTGGTCTGGTAAGTCTGCATCTCATTCAACATAGTCGACAACGGGCTGCTTAGTTTGACATTGGATCTTATGGATAAACGATTTAAAGAGCTTTTCATCTGAACTTTGACGTGGCCGCCTAAAACCTACTCAGACACAAGAGTCTTATATGGTCCACTTCAAAATATTTGACATGCATGAAAACAAGCGAAAAAGTGTGTTCCGTTGTTTAGATTCGCTACCCTCTTGTACATTCGTTAAGTGTTTGCATACTTCCAGGGCGTATTGAGCATGGAAACTAGGATGCAACAATTTGTAAATAATCCTAATGTTCCGTTAAAATTACATCAATGACCAATTATTGCAAAATCTGTTAGAATCTGCCCGAAAAAGCCAACCTACATGACTCTGCCCGCTTCAAAATCACCGTCCCCGTACGCTACCAATCACCGTCCCCACATGTTGTATTGATCACGGTGAATACGCCATACAATATATCAATAATACGGCAGGAAAATTTGGCTAGAAAGTGAGCATACATAAACTTCTTGCATTTGTAGAAATTATGTGTTATTTGCATTCAAAAAATAGATCCGATTCAATAAATCTGTCCCCACCGTCAGTTTGTGACGTGCATATCTTTTGTCAGCTTCTGTGTTAAAGAAAACGCAATGTCATCAAATGTGGACGAAACAGACCATATATCGTACACATTCATACACAATGTAGCCTTTTGTCATCTTTTTACAAAGGAACTGCCAGTTATTGATATAGAAGCAACCAATGAATCAGTCACAACATCACTGCATTTCGATTGGTCAGAAAGATCAGGTAGGGACACATTTATTGAATCGACCCTATTATAGATATTTGATGGAAAGTATAGACTATGCATATCATATGTCGCTTTTCCACTTTTGAACATAAATTTTTAGAGTCATGAAGATATGAGCTCTCTTGTTCTCTTTTACTTTTCCAAATCATACTAACATAATCTGAATGCAGTCCTAACCACGTAAACTACTTTTTCATAGTCATTTGTTTATATAAACATTTAGCAGCATGAAGCGGTTGTATGTTCTCCATTTTGTTTGGTTTTGGATCTTTTTTATCTGAAAAAAAAAGAATTTAATTAACATGTGCTGCAATCTTTAATAAAAAAGCGTTGAGTATCTGGTTCCATGAAATGAAGCATTTTATATACATTGTTTAAAATTATGTTTTGTAATATTTTTTAATGGTATCTACAGAAGAAGAAGAGAAGGAACTTTTATTATCAATAACAGATGGGCCCGTGAGAGCATAATACAAAATACATACACAGAACAATAACAAGATTCGCCGTAATACATAAATTATATCGAAATGTATTTTAATCAATATCCCTTTTCTTATTTTCTTTTTTTCACTATTGGAATCAATACCCCTTATCTTTTCAGTATGAAAAGGCCTCATGACGTCTCTGGTGTAAGAAATATTTCGGTGTATACAGACTTTTCATCAGTGCTATGCACTACAGATAAATTATCAAAATGCTCATAAATTTTAATAATGATTTGAAGCGATTTGTGCATGTTTTGATAATTATTTCTACAAATATTCATACACCAACCCTTCCTCAATATGGTCATCATATGTGTAAATATTGTGTATTGATTATTTTGTTTACAAGTAAAAACTGTCCGATGATCATAATTAGGTCATGTGTATTTTTTAGATTTTTATAAATCGCTACATCCTTAAGCTAACGGGCTATTCTGATAAAAGAAACACAAAAATCATGATAAGAAATGTTTATTGTTAAAAAAAGTACGTTTCCAATAAAGTTAATTAAAAGTTAATTAATGTTAAATCTGTTTACATTGAGGACAATTTTATTGAATCCATGCAGAAATGAATATTTTTTTAATCAAATGAAAATGAATATGTCACTGTCCAAATTACTAAAAAGGAGGATCAGTTACAACTAAAGCACGGAAGGACCTACGGGTGGGGGGGGGGTCTCTTAACATAGATTATATTGGTAAGGGTGCGGACATTTAACCAGCACTAGATATATATTTTGGCAAGGCGAAAATGGAAAAACTCTTTCATATATAAGAACTTGATAACCCATGCAAGCTATTAGAAAAAGTATTTGATTCCCTGGTGTACCTATCGCTTTGTATGGTAATGAGGTATGGGGAATAGGGAAACAATACAGAAATCCATAACCCTTTGAACAGTTGCATTCTAAATTTATTAAGGGAATTCTAGGAGTACATTGCAAGGAATCCAATGCTGCATGTCTAGCTGAGCTGAACAGATTGCCGCTATACATCAAAATAGAATTATCTGCAATAAAGTTTTGTCTACATATAATAGAGTCAAATAACTCCTTAGTTTTAAAAATATACAAATCAACTGAAAATAATAATTCATGGATAATAAATATGAAGAAATTAATTTCAAAACTTTTTCTTAGCCTTTAACCTTTTGAAATAAAGATCTATTTAAACAGTATTCAAGAAAGAATTAAAGTTACAGTTTTTCAAAGGGAAGAGGCTGAAATTAAAGAAAAAAAATTAAATTTCTTCAGCATACTGTATAAACCAAATACCAGACCCTCTTATGTTGATCACTGCAAATCAAAAAGTGATAGATCTGCATTGTGTAAAATAAGAATAAATGCCCATATTTTATCTGCTGTACGAGGGCTGTTGCAACAATGGAGATATAGAGGATGAACTACATTTTCTTTTGAAATGATCCACTGAGCTATAACCATTTCAGAGATAACCTAGCCAAAAAATTGAATAATGTACTTTTGAACAATAAATTACTCTTTTTATCACATCATGTAAGTTTATATTCTATAACATACAGGACGACGTGGAAATAAATAAACCATAACTTTTTCACAAATTGTATAAAAATAATCACTGAAATTTAGAAGATTATGGCAAGCATTTCAGTTTCAAATATTTCACTTCATATATATCCTGGTTGTTTCTGATCAAAATCGTAATCAGATTATGTACAGTGTTTTTAACGCAGACTGTGTGATCTATGAAAAAGTAAATAAATGCTGTAATGATCGTCTGAAACAAAAGTGATTATGGCACTGTTTGTTTGACACAGAAAGCAGTTGTTATAGATCTTTGAGTTCTTTGGAGTATTTTATTAAACATATTTTAAATCAAATACATTATCACTAATTTTACGAACTGGAATTCAAGGAGATGGTTTGAACGTAGAATTCCAAAAATAAGTGGCCAACGAGACTTGTAGGAAATATAAAAAACTGAAATCAAACATTTTTGAAATCTAAAAATGTCACTTCCATCAAAACAAATACTTAAAAATATAGTTACTTGGTTGAATTTGAACAGTAAAGTGGTCTTTGTTAATTTCGGGTAATTTGATAAATAACTAAATACCGAAGTTACTGTGAATTTATTTTCTGCATATGCGCATTTCGACAACTTATGTTTTCAGTGTAGATAAAATCTAAACGTTTGGAAGACCATAAATTCAAAGATGTTTAAAAACTGATAGAGAACAAATATGATCTAAATGTAAAGCCAAAATAAGCTAAGGACAGATCTTTACATGAGGGAGATACTCCTTACTTTTCAACAAAATTTGCCAAAATTTAGATATTGCAAGGTTTAAATAGTATCGGCTTTCGGGTCAGTACCGAAGTACTGATTACTGGGCTGGTGAATATCCTCGGGGACTAACAGTCCACCAGCAGAGGCATCGACCCAGTGGTAACAAATAACTAAATACCGAAGCTACTGTGAATTTATTTTCTGCATATGCGTAGTTCGACAACTTATGTCACTTCAGTGCAAATAAAATCTAAACGTTTGTAGGACCATAAATTCAAAGATGTTTAAAAACTGATAGAGAACAAATAACAAATATGATCTAAATGTAAAGCCAAAATAAGCTAAGGACAGAGCTTTGCACAAGGGAGATACTCCTTACTTTTCAACAAAATTTACAAAAATTTAGATATTGCAAGGTTTCAAATAGTATCGGCTTTCGGGTCAGTAATTGGAAATAAATATTTTTGACATTTTTTGGGTAAAATCTTTGTTCTTGTCGAGAAAAAATCTAAACAAACAAACAAAACTTATGAAAATATATTATATAATGGTAAAATTTAAAAGAATATGGGTCTCTGACTTTTCAGGAAATTTACCGAAGTTGGAATGGGAATAAAAATTCCAAAATCCACATCTTTGGGTCTTTGTAAAGATAGACATATTGAGGACTCTCAAAAAGACAAATATTTAAAAACCGAAAGCTTATTGCACATCGACAGTATATTTGCAACAATTCCATAACAAAACTAAACAACCTTATCAAAAAATGAAGGAGTTTGTGTCGAAAGAAAGAGTGACAGACCAACGGATAAATAGACAGATTGACGAAACTTCATTTAAAAATGCGGGGATATCAAGTTGCAGCTAAAAATTTAAAAAAGAAGTGCAATATCTTAGCCCAGAACTCTTCAACACATGTAATAAAATGGAATTACACATTAACCTTTTTATTTTTCGCATTTTTCACTTCAGAAGATTTTTCATTCGAATGAGGACCAAAACAAATTATTGACTAACGTCTGCAACCTTAAATCTTATCCGGCCAATATCGAACACCAAGTCACACTTTATAGAAAGAGATTGTGTATTCCAAAGTTTTCGTTTTTGCACTAATGAATAGTTGCGGACTTGCATTATTTTTCACTTTCATTAGATGGAGGTGAAATATTCCATGAATCACGTGTGTAATTATTTCCGTCATACTTGGAAAAAATATATCATTGAACTAGATCTATCTTCCTTGACTTTTTTCCTTTCGATATGAGTTGTTTACCTACGAAAATTGATTAAAATCATTTTGAGATTCCAAGTTTTGCATCGAAGACATACTGTATTATTTAATTTTTACCATCTTAACCTTAACATTATAATAAACAATCTGCAATAATGTTTGTACTGGTCCATCAGCCGAAGCTGAAAAGCCCTCTATTAACAAAGTTTGTGTGATACCCCTGTAGACCGCATTTTTTTTAATAAAATAATTATAGTATAACTTATCGAACGTGATGAATATCAATAATATCAATAATATTAATGTCACGAGTGCCGAACAACGCAGGATTAAACGAGTTTTGGAACTTGTTCAAAAACGAGTTTAATCCGTTGCGTTGTTCGACACGATTGACATTAGTATTAATATTCATCACGGTTGATTAGTTATACTTATTATTACATAGATTTTCAAATCTATAAACGGATTTTGGTTGCAATTTTATTGGGATTAACATCAATGCGCCATGTGTTTACATTGATGATAATTTTATGACGTCATTTCCTGGAGTGAAAATAAATTGTTTATTTCACTGAGTGAAAATATGAGATTTATTTGATTTAGAAAACTCGATAAATCACCGCTATCTATGTCTTAATTCATCAATATTTAAATTAATAATTTCCGTTTGTTGTACTGAAAACAACAGGGTGGAAATTATTTCAATCCTTTTGGACGGCACACTGTACTATATTTTAAATAAATACTTGTTGTAATTCTATTGAATTGTTCTTATCACTTGAATTCTGCAACTTAAGCTTTTAAACTAACTTCTTAGTTATTACATCTTGGTGCTGGGAAGTGTTGTACCTAAATTTCGGCAAAAATGTCATGTTTTGAGTAAATTTTATCAGAAACACAAATATATGTTTAAGATATGTCGAATATATGTAGTGACATTAATATACAATCAGTTGAACCAATCACCAGATTTTTACATTAATTTACAATCATTTGAACCAATCACCAGATTTTTCATTTATAAGGCATCCCCAAAAACTCCGATTTACCAAAATTTTTAATGCTAAATCACATTCCGGAATTCAGAGTTGTATCGGATATGTATCACAATTAGAAATTATTGTCTATAAATAGCATTCTTTGATGATAAAATTGTGATTTGTCTTTACCTTCAGCTCCTCGCAGTTTGTTTCCATCGTGTATCGCGATTTCTGTTCCTTTTCACATCGAGAGGAGTAGTACAAAATAAGCTCTACAATGATTTTTAAAACAGCAGAAATTTGCAACAAAGAAAAGAAAATACTTACCATCATATTTTTTCAAATAACAGGGATAACAATTATTTATAGACAATCAAAAAAAGATTACAAACGTGGAAACACAAATTTCATTGGTCAAGGCACAGGAATTCCATATATGAACCAAAATTTCAAGCCTCGTTTTCTAGATCAAACCAACTGAAATCGCGATACACGATGGAAACAAAATGCGAGAAGCCGAAGGTAATTAATTTGAGTAAAAATATTTTAGCAGATGATCATATTGATATATTATATACTACTCAACAAAAGAAACGATACACAGTTAATTTTGTAAAATATTTTTATATTTAGCATTTCAAGTTCATATTTTAGCTAATTTATGTATTCAGAGCCGAAAAGCATTTGTATATCAATTTTCAAATCAATTCCGAAACGGATACGACGAGAATCCGGAATATTAATTTTTCGCCCGATAGTCTATTCCGCCATTACCTGAAGGATAAATTAAATTGTTTGATGTCAATAATTGGCACAATGCATCAGGCAAACAATTTGCCATCTAAAAAAGTGGCAAAAGATATCTCTTTTCGATGTCCCATTCAATCTGAAATCAACGTGAACAATGATTTGACACGTTCAGAACGTCGATGTCAATTTTTGCCTGCATGAATAATTGTTTTTTGAAAAGAATGACAAACTGAAAACAAATGATTAATCTACGTCAAACATGCTCACCAAATGACAAATGACGTAGTCGTAGGTCTCGTGAGACGTCAAAACGTTAAAATTGCTATAACGTGTTTTACGCTTACGTGACCGTGAATATAATGCAAAAAATTGGTCCCAATGAATGCATGGTCATCCTAGCAATAGATTTTTCAGTCAGTCGGTTCGAAAATGTGACAGCTTGGAAAATGCAAGATGTTAACATACTCACTATTTACGTCAACTAACATAAAGTCCGTATAATGACCTTGACCTTGACCATATATGGTTCAAGAATTGTATGAGAAAAGGTTCATGTCACTTCTTACGCAAGAAAGAATACATTTTATATAAAAACTAATGTTTTCGGCCTGAAGGCCTTAACAGATTGTGCATTTCCGATTTTGTGTTTTTATATATTTTTTTTTCGCGTGTAGATATATTTTTCATTTTTCGCTATATATATATATTTTTTTCTTTTGTGTTTTGGATGTATTATCATTATTTTAGGTATGCAAAAATATTTAATAAAAAACTAGCCTGCTTGAGCTTCCTAACAGTTTCGAATCGAAAACTACTTGTTTTTTTACATAAAAGCATATAGGGTAATAGTGGTGCTTTTTTTCTACATTACTACAGAAACTAAATTTCTGAAAATGTTCCCCTATATATTTCATTTTTGCAGTTTCTATCTTGAATTTGAATAGTTTTCAGTGTGTTGGTGAGACTAGTGCTAGTTGTCAGTATATCTTCATTTTCGTTCGTAATTGAGTCGTGCAGCTGTTTCGTAAATTAAATGATACTCCAATTAAAGAAACTGTTTAGATACTTTAGTAGATAAAATTAGCAAGAAAATAACATAAATTGTGGCATAACTACAGAGCTTTGAATATTCTTTCAAGCATTAACTTACTTGAAGAATTCTGCTCCATCCGGACAGGGACAACGTATTATCTCTAATTCTGGCTAATTTGGAACCTGTGGTGGAACTAGAATAATGAGCATCACAGCAATAATGCCAAAGCTTTGTTGTCCTCCGTTTGGTAATCATAACACAACATTATGTTACAGGCCCCCCTCCATCATAAAAATTATCCATTGCATCAGTGATGGCATTAGTGGTTCAACATTTTGGTAATACATTGTTGAAGGCACTCTCGGCTTTAGAAAAACACGAATCAAAGCAATTAAGTTTTTTTAAAAATCATAGAAAATGACAGACAACGGCAACAAAGAGGAAAAGATAAAAATATAAGTGCATACAGTCATAAGGCCTGCAAATAATTAAGCTGAATATCAGAAGAAATGCACTATTTGTTTCATGCCGTCCGGCTTCTGAAATATTGAATATGAAAACTTTATCAATTACTCATTTAATTTTATAAAATTCCAAAGGTCGAGAACAAACAATCCGATTTTCGTAAAAAATAAATTTGACAATGACGTAAGAAAAGTGTACGAAGACAAATGTCAAAGAAATGGTTTCCGTATAACGACCCGGTTATAAAGTTTATTGTACAGAGTTACCAAAACTGCAAATCCTGTTGTTGTCTCAATGGAAGGAGAAACAAGGGTTAAATTTTCATTGTTTTAAAACAACGGCAGCAGAATACCGAAGGAACAAAGGAGGGAAATCCACAAAAATCGAAGTCCAAAGACATGGCCAAAACGAGAACACAGAAAACAATGGCGCCAGACACAAAACAATGACGTTAGACAGACACAAAGCACAGAAATAGAAATCACAACATTCAAAACAAAGGCACTCACAGTGTGAACTCCAGTGAAACCGAGAGTGACATCAGGTGACATTAATTCATTTTTGCATTTTTGGTGAAACTGATTTTTTGAGAAAATCAAATTGAGAATTCAAAAATCTTCCATTTTTTCCGGACATTCGTTTACACTATTACAGAAACATCAGCGGGTAAAAAAATAATGACATGTTTTGACAAGTATTTGAAGAGATACTTGCTTTCAGATTTCGGGGTTCATAGACATACATAGAAGTGCGTTTCGTTTGATGATGATCAGACGATCCGACACCTTCCCTCCTCTGATATCACTTTTTATGGTGACATGGATACTTTATTAAATTGAATTACTAAAAGTCAGCTACAACACATTGAAGGCCTAGACTTGTTTCAAGTAACTTTACGTGAGTTCGGTCATTCCAATTAACATTGATCTTTTTTTTGGTAAAGAGAACGAGTTGTCTCCCTTAATTCAATAGTAGATGAAGTATTAGGACTACGCACATAAAGTATAAATAGATTCAAATACATTTATAACTACATAATGTCAGTAAGAATCAGGTTAAATTTGTCCTTGCTTGTCTCAATATTTTAGGGTACCCTTAAACTGGCCCCTGTTATACTTTTTCAGAGTACAACATTTAAAAAAGTAAGTTCATACATTGCCCTTCTATTTCGAGCAAAAGTTATCGGTCTACAGGGGTATGCAGCAAAAATATTTTTTGGGGTTTCTGGCTGATGGACTACACGCTATACTGTGGAGTTGTAAAATGTTAACTTATTGTGATAAGTAGATGCTGTTATTGCAGACATTGATTTCAATGAAAATTAGGTAAAAACATCACAGGCTTCTATAAAAGAACAAAATCACCCCTTATCAAGAAATTTTGGAAACAAAAGAGTGACTCACCTTTACCACAAGTGTGTTTGAAAACTAAGTAAGGTATCCAAATGAATATGTTAAATGGCACTGGAAATCTGTGTTCATAGTCTGTAATTATTGAATATCTGGTGTATTTCCAAAGTCTGTCGGAATTTTGTTGGACCTCATCAAACCGATGCCTATAAAATAAAATTAATATATAAATATGACATAATACATGTTCTACTATGAAATAAATTACAGCATCCACATTAATCTCTGATACTTTTTTTGAACATAAGTTACAGAAGCATAATTTGCCATCCCATCTAGACCACTGTTTTAACTCTTTGTGTCTTCATTAAGCAACACATATAAAGTGTGCATGATGCAAAGTTTCAAACTTCTTATGGATGCTGTAGAAATGTCGGAAATGAATTAATCGTGAACAAGTTGAAGACCTCGTGTCTCTTTTGGAGTGGGTCAAGAATGTGAGGTCAATGATTCTTAAACGAATCAATCAGCTACGAGAGTCAATGAGAACTAAAGCATCATCAATTTTCAAAGATGCTGATGTGGCCAATTACTTCTCCATTTATGAAAAAATATGTTCCTACCGATAAGGCCCCTAGTAACATCATTTTTATTTGCAAAAATCATTACAAAAATTGGTTAAAAAAAGAACTAGGCATTGATAATTCTAAATTAAAGACGATCTAACTTACCCCGGATACTACTCTGTCTTAGGAGGAGATATTACAGAACCATACATCTTTTTTAAATGCCACTTGCTAATGAAAGTTCTGTAATGTTGTCGTTTCCCCTTTCGTTAATCCGTCCATCAATCCGTGCGTTCGTCCGTCACTCTTTCTTTCGACGCGAATTCCTGCATGTTTTGTGATTTAGGGACCGGTCAAAATTTATCAAAGTATGGAAACGGTGCGAACACTGGTAGAACATGCATTTTTTCAAAGTGTCAGGGTATGGGACCAGGATTTTTTTTCAGCCAAAATGTGCATGGGAACTAAACATTTTTTTAAAATAAAATATATGCATATCAATTTTTTTAAAATATTTTTGTATATTTACTTTTCATACCATAAAGGCTAAATTTGATAAATAGTTGTACATATAATTTCAATTTTGTGTACTACTTTAGTGTATGGATTTAAACAGTATAGGATAGCCAACTTTAACCAGAGGCTCCCTGGAGCCTGTATCGTTCACCTGGCTTCCAGTTAACACAATCAAGCTAACATTGTCACTTCAGTCTCTCAAACTTTGGTAGAGCAAACACCAACATTAACTTTAACTTTATTTATAGTCTGATCATGTTTTACTATACTTCTTTGTTGGGCTTTTTTGACAACAAAACAGTATTGCTTTCGACACCAGTTTTGAAGTCGAGACATTTGGTAAATGGCGGTCAACAACAATTTTTAATACCTTATCTTTTAAGTAACGACATCAATATCTATTTGGAAACCAAATTTTATTGAAATCAGACAATATTGAATTTTCCCGCCTTTTTTGGCGGCCATTTTGAAAACGAACAATATTCAACACCAGTTTTGAAGTCGTCACACCATGGCAAACATTTGATCAATCTACACTTAACCTTCATCTTCTATAGTTTTGGTTAAACTGTCATTTCTCCTATTACGTTTTTTATATTTTTTATATTTTATACTCTTGTTTTACTTGTATAAAGCTTTAATGGTTTTATATTGATATTTTATATATTTATCATAATTGTTCAACTTACTTAACAGTTCTCGCCACAATATAGCTGAAATATTGCTGAATTTGGCGTAAAACATCAATCAATCAATCAATCAATCAATCTATAGTTTTGGAAACTAAAGACGAAAAATTTGAAAATTTCGAAAATTCTGTGACAAAGGGCAATAACTTCTACAAGGGTTTTGGATTATCTTCAAAATTTCAGGGTGGGTAGATCTTGATATGCTAAACATTTTTGAAATTTACACTTGACCTCTTTTTGAAATAAAAAATAAAAGATGCAAAAATTTTGAAAATTTTAAAGAAAAAGGGCTATAACTCCAGATGGGTTTTAAGATTTTCTTCAAAATTGAACAGTGGGTAGATCTCATCATGCTGATTAGTTTTACCTTACGTCAGATTATTGATATCTGTAATTGTTTTGGAGTTATTTGCAAAAAACAGCAATTTACCTCTATGTTCTATTTTAAGCAACAGCAGCCATTTTGTTTAGTCTTCCGACTAATCGAGCAGAATTTTGAAACTGCATACCCTGGTGATGCTTCAGACAAAGTTTGGTTACAATAAGCTCAGCAGTTTCAGAGCAGAAGATTTTTCAAATTGTTGACAGACGGACGGACGACGGACAACGGACGTAAAGTGATGACAAAAGCTCACATGGCCTTTTTTCAGGACTGTTTTTGAAAAAAAAAATCTTAATTGTTATACCAACTTAATACATTTTATTTACTTTTCACACCGTGAATGACCAAATTAATAAAGAATTACCAATACAATTTCAAATTTTAGCATCAAACGTTGTACATGTATCTGGATTTCGACATTATCGGTATTGAATAACCAACTATACGAATTGGTCATTCTTCAAAACTGTAACCTTTTAGAAGAAAATCTTAATTGTTGTACCAACTTTATACATTTTATTTACACTCACACAATAAAAATAAAATTGAATAAATAATTGCCAATATTTGGCATAACTGTTGTACATGTATATGGATTTAGACATTATCTATATTGGAGATTGTTTATTCTTCAGAAATGTGATACTCAACAACAAGAGAAACGCACCACTTACGTGTACTTCTACGTACCTTACAATTCAACAGCAAATATCTCTTCAAATACTTGCTGGAACAACTTGAAAATTTTTCACATGGTTTCTCTAATCACAAAAACAAAATTCTGAAAAAATGAAACTTTTTGGAATTCTGAATTTCATTTTCTCAAAAAACCACTTTTTTACCCAAAAATGCAAAAATTGTTGAAAAGAATGAATTTTGAACCCTTTGTGCTCCTACCTGTAAGATTGGGTACAACATCATTGTTTTCTTTTAACTTTTGACAATAGAACTTCCAAACAAACCCATTCTGAGGAAAACAATTCTTTGACATGTGTTTTCTCACACATTCAACAGAAACCATTGCTGTGACTTGAAAATGTTAAATTTTTGGACAAAAATTGACTTGCTTGTTCTGGACATATAAAATTAAAAAAAATACACAAAAAATTCTGGTATGGCTTTAATATTTAGGGAGTTTGATAATATTAAAAAGTAGGTGCGTTTCTTGTGTTGCTCAGTATATATTTAATGTACTTTTCACACAGGAAAAGACTAAATTCTATTAACAGTTGCCCATTTAATTTCATTTTTTTCCTCATACCTCCAGCACATATGTACATGATGTATATGGACAAAATACCGAAGTTACTGTTAATTTAGTTTCTGCATATGCGTATTTCTAGATCTTATGTCTCTTCAGTGGAGATTAAATCCAAACATTTGGAAATCCATATATCGAAATAAAAGCTGACAGAGAACAAATTATCAATAGTATCTAAATAGAAATGCCAAAATAAGCTAAGGACAGAGCTATGCAAGAGGGAGATACTCCTTAGTTTTGAACAAAATTTTGTCAAATTTAGATATTGTAAGTTTTTAAACAAAATCGGTTTTCAGACCAGCACCGAAGTACTGGCTACTGAGTTGATGAATACCCTCGGGGACAAACAATCCACCATCGGAGGCATCGGCCCAGTGGCAATAAATGACAAAATACCGAAGTTACTGTTAATTAAGTTTGTGCATATGCGAATTTCGACAACTTATGTCTCTTCAATTTAGACAAATTATCGGTAAGGGAGAACCAACTATAACTAGAGATACTGAGGCCAAGTGGGCCACGGATACCCCGCCCCATCTTTTCCCGGATGTTTTTAAATATCTGGAAAAAAGGAATTAGTTGAAAACAAAATGCATAGTGCACATCTACAATATGTATTTAAGTCCCTGCATAAGTTTCATGAAATTCTAATCGGTGGTTTAAAAGGAGAAGTGGATACCAGGTGGTAACCATATGGTTTGCAATAAGCTAAAATGACAAAGTCCAAAACATAAAAAAAAAAATCTGGAAAAAAGGAAGTATTTGTAAACACATACGACCGCAGCATGTCGACCCCAGAAATTTGAACAAATGCAATTTAAAAGTGAATGTGATACATTAACTAGATGGACATAATATGGAACTTGACTTAGTAATTAGCTGGACATAAACTAGGGAACATAAAATTTAGCCCTTCTGATCCCCGAAAGTATGGAAACTGTAAGAGTTATGCTTAATTTGTTGACATACTTCTGACAGCTTACATCAAAAATGGAATTTCTCTTTTTAAGTAATGTTTTTAATAATTTTTGTACCACAACAGAATGAGACGTCGCTTTTTCTTTATTTGTTTTGCAGAGATCCCATGCTATAATAAATTTTGACCGGTCCCTTAGGGTTTTAATTTTGTTTTAGAATTGTCTAAGTATGCTTTACTATATAAGTAAGAATGAGACTGAGTTATTTTTTAGATCTGATGGATGATACTCATTGACAAGATATCCTTCGGAAACCAGAATTTCCTGAAATTTTCAGCAACTTCAACCTTGACCTTGGGGGTACCAACCCCAAAATTGATAGGGTTCTGTAATCGTAAAAACGAAATATTTTCTATAAATTTCAGTCTTTTTAGCCATTGCATCACGGTGTTGCTTATACCAACACAGAAATCGATATGATTCTGTCTTGTGTAAAAAAGGAGCATTTGACCAAGTTTGACCTTGATCCAATGGGGGTACTAATGTTATCATCCGGAACATACAACTGTATTCTATTTTTACCAATGCAATTGTGACATTGACCTTGAGGGTACCAATCCTGGAACCAATAGGGTTCTGTCATGTGTAATAAATAGGCATGTTATTTTGTGCGGTTCCGTGCAATGGAGGACAATCAAGTTAGGAAACAAAATTCCATGAGATTTTAATCTGTCTTTGGCAACTATGATCTTAACCTTAACCAGTCCCGAAATCGACAGTGTTCTGTCTTGTGTATCATGTAAGCATATGGCAAAAGTTTGGTTTTGATTTCATAGCAAATGCTAGAGTTATACTCCAGAAGCAAGAACGGTGGACAAACAATGTTTGGACGGACCTATGGATCAGGGAGATCTCTAAAACACTGGAGAGAGTCATCAGTGCTTCGGGAGGGTCAGCATGTCCTTGTCCGTTAAACTGTCAAATTTTCAAACTGTCAATGATTCAATCTATCGTGAAGTCAAAAACGGTAGTGGTCAAATCCGGAAAGAAATGAAATCTAGCCTTAATATATGCTCTTTTATGTGAAACCGATACTTCATATCTATGCGGTCGTTGTGACCTCAATTTAACACCAAAAAGGACGCTGGCGCATATTCCAAACTAGAAGAACTGTGAGTAAAGCTCACTATATCATAAAACCAGCTCCCCCATTTTATTCCAGAAAAAACAACAAATAAAGTAAATTTTCATATAGCTGATACACAATGGCAATATGCATTGAATTTCATCAAGTGATCTAGGAAAAAAACGAAGGAAAACAATCATAGCATTTACAATAAATCGACCTGATCATTCTTACAATCTTACGATGTCTCAACATTTTCTTTCTATTTCTCTCCCCACATTTGTCACTAAAATTATTTAAATAGTAATTTAAGGGAAATACGCAACCCCAAGTCGCCAAAAACAGGACAAAACTCGAATAATTGAAAATATTAAAAAAAAAATATTTATAACTGCATCATAATCCTAATAGAAAGGTTCCCGGAATTAATTTCCTTCTTCGATTTTGTTGTGAAAGCAGTTGCATTTAAAGTTTACTTTCTAAAGTTATGAGTGAAATTTCTGCTTTTTATTCGGATGTTTCAAGATGATTTTATCTCGTGCTTTTTTTTCATCCTTGGCCTTCAAAATGTTTTGATTTTATCTGCATTAAAGGGACATCAGTCGTCTAAATGACCATCTGGAGGAGCTGAAATTACAATTACTGCAGTGTTTAGTGATTTAAAAAGTCTCACACTGAAATTCTATACATAGCAAATATCTGTGTTGAGATTTCTTGTAAAGGAAATGTCAATGTCTCTGTTGGTACTCGACAAACAGATGAATAAAAGTATGAACGTTAAAAGCTGAATATACATAATATACATGGTATAAAACGGGATATGTCGAGTCTCTATTTTGTAAACAATTATTGTTTAAAAGAAAAGAATCCATTAACCACGTTTATCTTGAAAGTATCATGGGATTATGCAATTTTTAACTCGTCAGCCAAAAGCGGAGAGTTGTTAAAATGACAAGAAAAAAATCACGTGAGGCTTCAAGCCTATTAACAGCTCTAAAAGATGATCTTTGTGCTTCCGATAAAATATAGTACGCAAGTTTCTTTCAAAATTGTATATATTGTGTTTTTAAGTTATATTTCTTCATTTTCTTGAGTTGAATACGGTGTTGTTATATTAAATTGAAAACAATATGCATGTTTTATCAAATTAATCGTTTTTTTATATTGCGTCTCGGAACAACAAGCCTGCCGCGCAGTAATTTGTCAAAGATGAAAATAACATTTGTTTACCTGTATATATTTAAAGCAATGAAATCGACATGCATACGAAATCACACAATCGGATTATTTTCACGTATTTCGGAATAACTTATGCAGACGTATGCAGCAGTTCTTTGGATGACTACGAAGTTTTGCCACGTGTAGATCTTCAGTGCTTTCGAGTTTCAGTTCCATCGGGGCTTTGATGTATTTTTGTATTTGTAGAAAAAAACAGTTTAGAAAGGAAAAATAGAAACGTTAGGCCATTAAATCTATCATAAAGCTGTCACATGTTTTTAATTTACAAGGGATTTTATAGGCTGCTGAAAACTAAACAGAGAACAACATCAACAAAAATTAATTATTTCTGTTGTGAATATGCGAAATTAAAGTACTTTGGATGTGACTCGTGTTTTTATGGTCCACTTTTTCAGATGGAAAGAATATATTGAATAGAGTTTTAATTCATAATCTGGAAGTAGACAATATAAATAACAAAATACCGAATATACTGTTAATTTAGTTTCTGCATATGCGCATTATGTCTCTTCAGTGCATATCAAATCAAAACATTTGGAAATCCATTTACCGAAATATGTGTAAAAGCTGATAAAGAACAATTACCAATAGGGTCTAAATAGAAAAGCCGAAATTATCTAAGGACAGAGCTATGGGAGAGGGAGATATTCCTTAGTTTTGAACAAAATAATGAATTTAGATATTGCAAGTTTTCAACAAAAAAAAAAATCGGTTTCCGGGTCTTATTTTTATCAATATTCTCATAGTAGGGTGCCCAATGTCCAAAAAGACGCTTAGTTTGCGAGTTTGGGTTAACGGAATAACACACGACTAATTTTTGTTTTATAGGCTGGAATAGTTATTAAATTTTATATTTTTCATTGTCGTAGAAATTTTCCGTGGTCACGATTTCTGTAATTTCTCATTTTTAAGGGGTACCCAATAGCAGGTTCTTATATATGGTATCTTTAAATCTATAGAAATTAGTAAGAGTCTCTGATATCCTGGTGAAAAGCTATTTTTGTGAAAGTCTAGACCTAAAATTCTGTTTTACTACCATTGACTACCTAGAATGTAACTTATTTTTCGTTGATTTGTATAATTTTTGAAAAAAAAGGGTCACGAATATAAGATATTTTTGTTGAATACGAAATATCGAAATATTTTAATGTAAACGGAAACACGACTATCATCTGTACATATGTGCTTAAAATCATGGGTGTCATGTCTGCCATTACAGAGAAATCAATATATAAAAGCATTAAATTTGCGTAAAAATCTCAAAATTTTATGTGAATCTGGCATTTTTATATCTTGATAAATCTGGACACGTACGAAGTGCGACAACTCTAATCTGTATAAAGGTACAATAACATGGTAGACCAAGTCTTGTCAAATTATTTGGATCTGTTGGAAATTTTAAAATTGGTCGAATTTCGAATTTTCATTGAGATTTTGCTATCCATGTAGATGATATAACAAGGTTTTGGTCAATTTTTATTGGTTTTATTAGGTTTTATGGTAGTGCGTGTTTTTCATGGAAATTTTCTAAAGTAATACCAAAAACAAAATGTGATCTACTTTGTGCAGGTTTTATTCAATTTTGAATAGGTAAGGCTTTAAAATTAAATTCAAGGTTTCATTTAAACAATGATTCAACAAAAACTTGGAAAATACCACCAATAATAATTGAAAGCGTCCTTTAACCCCATTTTAAATNAAATGTGACCAAATTTGATCTCTACGACATTGTTATTTCGATGCGCTAGGGTCTCCTCTTTCCAAAAATGTATAATGCAGGTGTGTGTGATTCCGTTAACCCAAATTCGAAAAAATCGTCGCTTGGGCACCCTACTATCAGGATCACTGTCATTATTTAAAGTGATACATTATATGTCTACCTAACTTTCTATATCATTGGGTTATTATAACAAAAACAAGATGTGTTCGTGAAACACTACATATGCCCCCACATTATACAGTAAAATAAATTAAAATATCCTGCCTCTAGTAAATTCCTAAGCCGTTGACCGTGTATATACCATATTAGGTCTCTTACAGACTGTGTAATCTATAATACCCAATTTAAGACTTTTTTTTTACCTTTTTGATCTTGGCCATTGACCTATTCCTTTGAATTGACTAGGCCTAAACACGCCCAGTAGTAAAAGTCTATATTTCATAGTTCAGTAATTGTTAATTAAAGGGATCGTCGATCTGGGGGAATAAAAATGAAATATATTTAAAAAATAGAGTACCGGTAACAGTAACCTCTGTATTTTGTCTGTTGTTAGTAAGGCAAATAATCATAATATAATAAACAAACCATTGAAAATATGAACTTCATTGTAGCATCTAAATGAAAATAAATTATACTTTACGTAAACAACGCAATCACAAGGTTCACAAGCAATAGGTTTGTTATCAGCATATAGCAGGCGGCAATAATCATCAATGACCAATCTTCTTCTACACATCTTTCTATATCCGGGTTACTTTCCCATATGGTTCTATCATACGTACAAGGCCCACTGCTGTTGTTGTTTTCTCCTTAAAATCATTAAAATCCGAAAGTTTTATTACACACATATGGAGGTATAATAAGGTAAGATTTTTTCTAAGGGATGCAACCAATTTCGTTTGTCTTATTGTTTTTCAATTTTCGATCGGCTGTGGTAAGTGTGTTTCCGGTATTGAATTAAAGAAGATTAAGTTTATTTCCATGCTCAATACATATGTTACAGGGCAAATTGGAATCCAGGAGGATCCGGAATCTTCCTAGGGCAAATAGGAATTCTGATTTCTCCTAGGACAAATTGGAATTCTGATTTGCCCTGGCTTTAACAATGTTTAATCCAGTGTAAATTGGAATTCCAATTTCTACTAGGACATATTGAGATATCCAGATTTGCCCTAGGAGGATTCTGGATCTTACTGGTTTTTTAGGACGATCCAGAGTCTTACTAGATATTATTGCTAGGAGGATTCTGTATCCTACTATTATTTAAAACCAGTTCAGATTCTTTTATTTGCTTCAAATAAACAAACAATAAGATCGAATATTTATTAATGGAAAACTTAATCAGTATTGGCAAATTAAAACATTTACTAGTGCAACATATTTACAATCTTTTCTTGAACTCACACCTATTTATTGCAATATTTCTTCAAATGTTCTTGTGAATTTTTTGGGGGAACATTCAGCTTTCCGATATGAACACGTGAAGTATTACATTTACCATTAACCAATAAGATCCTCTTTTGTAATTTTTTTCCTTATACCATCTTTGGAAAAGATAATATAAAAGGATTTAGAATGTGTTACTCTGCCCGACTACTTGAGGTTAAAAGTTAATTTGTCTAGTCATAAGATCAAAGATCAATATCAAAATTCACAGCAACTTCGGTATTTAGTAATTTATTGGGATTAAATATCAAATGATTTACAAGTACTGCTTAAATTCAGAAAATCTACTTATATTTCATATTATGACGTTGTTTATTACTATATTACATTTTTTATAAGTCAGTAGGATCCAGAATCCTCCTAGGACAAATCTGGATATCTTAATTTGTCCTAGTAGAAATTGGAATTCCAATTTACACTGGATTAAAACCAGGGCAAATCAGAATTCCAATTTGTCCTAGGAGAAATCAGAATTCCAATTTACCCTAGGTGGATTCCGGATTCTCCTGGATTCCAATTTGCCCTGTAACATATACATCAATGGGATTAGGCACAAGCTATTACGTTATATGAAGCCCTCTCCCATTCATAAAACAGCAAATGTACAAGAAATATAACTTATGATTAACACACACACATACACTAACAAACACCCAAAGCGTTAACTGTGTTTAATAAAATCATGAAAAGCATGAAAAATATCTATATTCTGTTCTATAAGTAGTTTTTCTTAATGTGTAATGAAATATCACCATAAATTCGGAGTACTAAGAACAAATCACATCGCATTTCATCATATAAAGGACATTCCGAACAAGTTCTATCTTTAATAAAGACAGTCAACGCAGTAAAATATGTGTGCTTTCTTTGTTCCTCAAAGCAACAATGTGCTAAACGTTTTATGAAGCGTTGCAACAACTTAAAAAATCAGAGCGTACATGTAATTTTAACTGAATATGATATATGTTTTGCTGTGACAATTGATAAATTATATTATTTCTTTTAAAACATTTTACAGTGTAATGCATCACAACTCTGATATTTCCTATCATTACTAGACTCATACTAGACATAAATTAGACTCACGTGCTCGTCTGTGTGTGCGTATAACGACAGACGCCATTCTATAGTAGTACCTTTTAAAAACTCAATTATCACTTATCTATTTTCATAAATAATAATTTTGCAGGCAGATATTTATACATGTATCTTGTTTTCCTAAACGAACATTGTATTCTCTTTCAATGCGACAGTGGATGAACATGGTTAAACTCACAATTTTGTTTTTAAAATGCGCATTCTTAGTCGGGAATGTGACGGTATTCGTTTTGGTATGTATGCTCTTGGATATGTTGTTTGTCCAAGGCACTCCCCTCTCCAATCTATCCCCTGAATATATGCTTCAGAATTTAGATGTCACCCTTTTCTCTTGATATTCTTGGTACTCGGTACGTGTTTGAATGTTTCAGTGGTTAGTTCTTTTTATTACACTGGGCGGTTTCAGTTAAAACGACAGACCGACAGATTTGTTGTATTTTTGTCACAAAAAATATGTAATAATAGTAAACACCTCCAAATGACACTATAAATCTACAAAACAGATGAAAACCCGTAGCCTAAATTGCCAGTTAGTAATTATTCTTTCGACATGAATGAAAACCAAAATAGTTTGAAAATGGGTTCCTGAAGATAATCTAAAAGTAATACATAATAAAAAACAAATAAACATGGTAAAAAGAAAAATGTAAATCAATCAAAAGACCCCGATATGCCCTGTTAAAAACTCATTAAGGTTGAAAGCGAAAAACTCTCAAAAATACACAAAATGCACTGGCAAAATGCTTTCGATCAAAAGTTTAGGATTCATTCTCGAGGATTCATTTAGGACACATCCGCTTAATAAAAATGGTATTTATGTTAATTTTATCGGTATATATACCTAAAAGGTAATTAAGGTCTTTATTACCAATTTCGCCAGTCCTTGATTGTGATTTGTGTTTCGAATTTTCTAAGAATTTTAAAAGCAGAATATTATTATAATGACAACAATCCGAGGCTCCTCTGATAATTATTAATAGTTACAGACAAGATGTGATCACGATCCAAGCCTTCTATAAATCGAGCACACTTAATTGTTTTCCTGATAATCTTAATATTTTATAACAATTTTAAACAGATTTACAATTTATCGACACATTTATCGATACATGAAAGTACACTTTATTTATTCCACGTACATCGAAGATTTACAAAATTATTTCCCGTACATGGAAGAAATAAGGCAACTTTTTATTTACCTTACATCGTACAACACCCCTTTTAGGAACTTCAATTTTTTGTACCTGAAAACCTTTTTATCCAATCAGACTGAAGACATTTGGTCACGGGGCTCTGTTACCAAGGTTTCAGCATCATAAAGTTTAAAGGTTAAAAAGCGAGCATAATACCGACTGCGTCGGTTAAAATGATAAAGAAACGAAACTTATCATAATTCAAAACACTATTATTACAATTATTACAACGAAGATTAGTATGTAAAATATTTAGTTCTCCATGAACCATAGAGATACCAAAGTGGCATAGAAGTTGTTTCATAGAGTTTTAAAAGTTCTCTTAGTTTGACAGTTTCTGTCATCAATACTTACATAATTCAATGCACATATATAGTATGGAAGAGTAAAATGACGAATTAGTTAATGATGGTCTGTAATATTGAATAACATGCTTTCTCACTTACGTAAAGGGTAGTTAGAATTTTTATATACTTTTGGGGGTAAAATATCACTCAGATATGAAGGACAGTAGTTATTTATAATATCGTACATCAAACACAAACATCTTTTGTTCCTTCTGTCTATTAGCGTTTCCCATCCCGTTTCTTAATACAACGGTTCCCTACTAGAAAATGTTGGTATCCACTGACAATTCTAGCTGCCTCCATTTGTAGTTTTTCTATTTTTTTTCAGCAAGTTCCACCCTTAAACAACTCCACAGTTCACAATCATACTCCATATAGCTTTTGCTATTGCTAGTTCCAAGTTCGGCTGTCCCGAGTTCCTATCGTTGTTTACGTTTGTCTTTTGTGTTATTTGTGTTTTTAATGTGTTTTCCCTGGCAGATTGTAGCATGTAATTGTAATTTTCAGCCATTGTAGATGTTTCCTATTATCCCCCCTTTTCATTAAAGTTCTAATAGATTTAAGATAAATATTTTAATTTACGTAGTAAGGAAAGCTATCCAAGTACACTTTTACATATATTATCAATGTGAAGCGCCCACTTGCAATCATCAAAAGTAATACCCAAGTGAACAAATAAAGAGATATGAGTAAATGTGCATGGGACAAATCCTATAAATACACGGTAAGATTAAGCAATTGGAACAACTCAAGTGTCTATGTTGTTGACAAGATTCAAGAGTTACATCTTGAAAACATATTTCCAAATTACCATAGTTTAGCATATTAGAAATGAATCTAAAGAAACTTGGTTTTATTAGAATTGAATTTGACCAACGATTTTTTTTTGCCAGTCATCTATTTTTACAGTCATTATTGATTTTTTCCTCTAAAATTTGTTTCGAAGTGGAACTTTAAGATAATGAAGTGTCATCTGCAAATAACCTGGTCAAAGAATCGATATTATCAGCTGTTATATTGACAAAGATCGAAAACAGAAGAGGGTCTAGAGCACAGAACCTTGTGTGACGCCAGCTCTCTTAATGCTGAAAAGGAATTGTCAACAAATTGTTTTCCCTAAGTCAAATAACTTTAAAACCAGTTACACCATGTTAATTGAAATTTACAAGTAATGCTTTGAACAATACATGGTCAGATGTTAAATACCAATACAAAAAAATTTCTTCTGTCCTAATGCTGTACAAATGTTATGAAGAATTTCAATTACTTGGTGAACTGTTGAATGCCCCAAAGTGAATCCTGATTGAAACATGAAATTGCACGCGTTGTCGTGCTAGGTACACCCCACTCGTATCTACTTAAACACTAAAATAGGAAAAATAGCTAGGTCCCGTCATACAGGAAGCTGATATCATAGGTTGATCGAAATTGCTTACGACACATTCCCTCTATATATAAAGTTAAATACAAAATTTGAAATAAATCGGCCAAGCAGTATCTGAGAAAAGTGCAACGAAAATTTTCACTATGTTCAATAAAGGGCAAAATGGCTAAGTCCCGCCAAACAGGAAGTTGATGTCATAGGGTGACCAAGATTGCTTACGACGCATTCCACTTATATATATAAAGTCAAATACCAAATTTGAAATAAATCGGCCCAGCAGTAGCTGAGAAAAGCGCGAAGAACTTCGGACGGACGGAAAAGGGTATTCCAGTATACCAACCACTCACGAGTGAGAGTATAATTTATACAATAGATCACTGAACAATGGATGAATGGACACGTATTTAAAAACTATCCTACCAAAAACCTTTCCTACAGAACTTAATAGAGGTACTGGCCTATAGTTTGACGGCAGATTATTTGCTCCAGATTTGAATATAGGTATATTTGTTGTAGTTTTCCACTTGTCGGGAAATGTACTTGTTAAAAATGACAAGTTAAAACTAGAAAAACTGTGAGCAAAGCCAGTGTTTTCCATTCGCCATTTAAGCTGGCTTTGCCGACCACGTTCTTTTGCAGGGCGACCACCTTTGCCTTCTTCAAGGTGGTCGGTAAAAACGGATATTTTTCAGTTCCGCACTGAAGTAGTTCCGTCATTGTTTTCATTAGACAAAATGGCGGATCCGAACAAAAAGGAACAGAATCGATGTTTTCTTTCGTACAGAACGAAAAGGGAAGATACCGGACGAAATTATTCAAATCAAAGAGAACGAATCTTTGGAGAAATCGTCAAAATGGGGACCACCATTCAATTTGAATATAATGGCATGAGAAAATGATCAGAACATAGAGTATCAAAACGAAAGGGATGATAAACACGCAAATACGACAGGATTTCAAACCATATAATAATAACAAACGATTCACATTTTAGTTCCGTATGCCATATATGTACAAAAAGCGGTCATGGATTGCAAGCAGAAGTGAAAAAGTAAAACCCCAAAAATGAAACATGAATGGATTTTAAACTTTACTGTCAAATCTGAATAACAACAAAACAAAAATGTATAACTTTTAATTTACTTAAATATGTATCAAGTAATCAAAATTACAGTTTTTTATATACATTACCACAATACAGCACGCGAATGCTGCAAATATACAAAGCCGGCTATGACAGCCGGCTATCTTGAATTTCAAAAACAACCACCTGTCGTTTGGCAAAAAAGGAAAACACTGAAAGCTCACTAATAAATACCCCCCACAACCCCATTTGTTTCCAAAAATTATAAAATCAATCAAATGAAATTCTGAAATATAAAGTACACATCTACATTATGTCATGAACACTGTGCTAAAGTTTCATGAAAATATATTCAGATGTTCAGAAGGAGTAGCGGATAAGAGATGGGTACCCCCTTGTAATGTAAAGGCTAAGTCCATGTTTTGCTATGGGAAACCCCATAATGGCTAAGTCCATGTTTTGCTGAAATAGGAGGTGCACATCTACATCATGTCATAAAGACTGTGTTAAAGTCTCATGAAAATTCATTCAATGGTTCAGGAGGAGTAGCGGATAAGAGATGGGTACCCCCTTGTAATGTAATGGCTTAGTTCATGTTTTGCCATGGGAAACCCCAAAAATCAATCAAATCAAATTCTGACTGTGTTAAAGTTTCATGAAAATCTGTTCACTGGTTCAGGAGGAGTAGCAGATAAGAGATGGGTACCCCCCTTGTAATGAAAAGGCTAAGTCTATGTTCTGCTATGGGAAACCCCAAAAATCAATCAAATCAAATTCTGAAATAGGAGGTGCACATCTGCATTATGTCATAAAGACTGTGTTAAAGTTTCATGAAAATCTGTTCACTGGTTCAGGAGGAGTAGCGGATAAGAGATGGGTACCCCCTTGTAATGTAATGGCTTAGTCCATGTTTTGCTATGGGAAACTCCAAAAACCAATCAAATCAAATTCTGAAATAGGAGGTGCACATCTACATTATGTCATAAAGACTGTGTTAAAGTTTCATGAAAATCTGTTCACTGGTTCAGGTGGAGTAGCGGATAAGAGATTGGTACCCCCTTGTAATGTAATGGCTAAGTCCATGTTTTGCTAGGGGAAATCCCAAAAATCAATCAAATCAAATTCTGAAATAGGAGGTGCTCATCTACATTATGTCATAAAGACTGTGTTTAAGTTTCATCAAAATCTATTCAGTGGTTCATGAGGAGATGGGTACCCTCAGGTGTAACGGACGGACGGACGGACGGACGGAAAGACGGACGGACGGACAACCCCATCACTATATACCCCCCACTTTTCAAGTGAGGGGTATAAAGAGTGCATAGTGGTTTACACACGGACTTTGCTGTATATTTAAGCATATGATTGCTTATGTAATCTACCCCGGAGGAATTTCCCAGTTATAATACTTGTAAAATGTCTAGAGCGTCTTGTTCGGTTGTTACAATCGTATGTAAGTGTGATTCAGTTCTAATAGTATATTCTGGAGCATCAATACCATCATCATTGACATTAGAGACAGAGCAGAAAAAAAGTCACTTAGCATTTCTGCTTTATCATTCTCTCATATAAAAGTATTACTCTCGGTATTTATAAAAATCGGTGGTATATTTTTAAATTTTCCTGAGCCCATGATTGTTTTCAAAAGTTTCCAACATGATTTGTTTTCCAGTCCAGAGCACAAGAAACTTAGTCTGACTTAGGTAGAACGGTCATGGCTAGAACAGACATGATTCTGGGACCAGAGCAGACAGGATTCTAGGACTGTTCTATGTCTGCTCCAAGTGAACTTCAAGTTAACTTTGAGGTGTTTCGTGACTGCTGTCCAAGTTAACTTGGACGAGAGGTTATGTCCGCACCCCACTGTAACAACTCTTTGAAGTTTACATGAAACTAGAATTCCGGCAATAAAAATGTATCGAATGCAGACTTCTGTCGCGCAAAATTACTATTGATGGTGAGAAAGGACATGATATTAGCCTTCAATAGTAGTAGAACGGGTAATCCAAGACCACTTTTTCATAGTGTATTTTTTGTAACATATTTAATTTTATCTCAAAATTTATGAAGAGGAACAAATTCGACCTTTGAATTCGGCGTAACTAGAATAGAATCGTATCTTTCGTCATATAATTATAAGGATCATGTGATTTATGATTTTAGAATTTATGAACTTCGTCTACTAGCTTGAGACTAGTGCCTTTGACTGGCAACGGATGAATGTCACATTATTTAATCATTTTTTACCCATCAATCGATACTTCTAATGATGGACCGAGAGAATTCACAAGCGCAGTAGTCCATTACTCCTCTTTAATAAGCAAATTTCATTTGGAAACTTGCAATATCTAAATCATAGAACTGTTTATAACTGAGGAGTATATCAGTCCCTGCAAAACTCCGTCTTAACCTGATTATGGTTTTTTGTACAGGCTTGTTTTGAAATCACCTACAGAGTTTGTCACCGACTAAGCTGTCTGTAAACAGAATTAAGTTAAAATTAAAAGATCTTAGTAATAAATATGTGTTTGTACCAGTTGACAAAGCCTCTAACAACGTTTCTATTATTTGAAAGAAATACTACATCGATGTCCAACAAAATGAATTATCAAAGTCTAACACTTTCAAACGTACTAATTTTGAAGAAAAATCATTAACCAAACAGCAATTCAACGATACAAAAATGCTCCAAGTTCCACCCAAAGATAACACCTTGCCTACTATGTACTGGGTTCCTAAGCTTCACAAAAATCCCTACAAACTTCATTTTATTTCGACATCGAGTAACTGTTCTACCACTAATTTAGTCATCCATTTAACCAGTGCGTTCACCTGTATTAAAGAGTTAGTTATCAAATACTATGAAAAAAACCTATCAAAACTTTTGTGGAAATTACTTTTGGAGTGTAAAAAATTCCATTGAAGTTTTAGATAAATTACAATCAATAAAAAGACCAGTTTCGTCTATTGACAGTTATGATTTTTCTACACTTTATACAACCCTTCCACATACATTGATTAAATCAAAATTGGGACAACTTATTAAATGGTCTTTCAAAATTTCTGGTCTACAGTTCATTTGTTGTCATAAAAAGCAAGGATTCTTCTCTAATATCATTTACAATAATCATAGTTCCTTTACTTGTGATGACATGATTAAGGCACTGAATTTTTTGCTGGACAATATTTTTGTTCGTTTTGGCAACATCGTTTATCGACAGGTCATTGGAATTCCCATGGGTACAAACTGTGCACCTCTCATTGCAGATCTTTTTTTTGTTCTGTTACGAACGGGACTTTATGAAAAAACTACAGAATGGAACCGTACAAAACAGTGATAAACTTATTTCAATTTTCAACGATAACAGCAGGTACATCGACGATATCCTTACTATTGACAATCCCCAGTTTTTAGACTATGTCGACCTCATATACCCGCAAGAACTGAAACTTAATAAAGCAGACGATGATTCTAAATACTGCCCATTTCTTGATCTTACTATCATCATTGACTCTGGCAAAATTAAAACTAAAATTTATGATAAAAGGGATGATTTTGATTTCACAATTACTAACTTCCCTTTTCTTGGTGGCGACGTTCCTGTAGCTCCATCATACGGGGTGTATATATCACAACTAGTACGATTCGCACGCGTCTGTTCTACTCTTGACGACTTTAATGAGCGTAACCTTACTATCACATCCAAACTTTTACAACAAGGATACAGATGTCATAAATTGATTAACATCTTTAAGAAGTTTTATAGAAGATATGAAGATTTGATTTCTAAATATGGTGCGACTCGCAAACAGCTTATCACTAAGGGCATTTCTCACCCTCGATTTAATGGAAATGTTGTTAAAAAACGTCAAAAACTGAAAAAAAATCCAGAAAAACTAGGACGTAACTTGCATTCTTTACGTAATAGGGGATATTGACAGGATATTCTTCAGGATTCCGTTAAATTGGCTTTGGGATCCAATTTTTAACATCAACTTTTAACTGCAAATATCTCCCTTAATAAAAAATGTACACCACTATAATTTAGCATGAGGCATTTTCTAAATGAAGTGAACGGAATTAGCTTAAAAGTAAAAAATCGTGGACTTTCACTTTTATATTCTGATTTTGCAAGTAAAGGTTGCATTTCAAATCCCATTCAAACCTCATGCATCCATGCATGCATGTTTGTATTCAAAATTATGTTTGTTATGAAAATTAATAAATCATGATTATGAAGTGCATACTTGGTACATATATTAAGAACGCTACCTTGAAGTTCATCCAGGAAGAGTTCGCCATATATTTGCCAATAAGGCAAGGAAATTATCTTCCAAATTCTCCAGTATGTTGCTCCATGTGGTGACCACATATCGTAGTGACTTGGATACATATTTGCATGATAAAGAACACCAGTGCATGCGATGAAAACGAGTAAAAGCCAACCTATGTTCACCAATTCTCTCAGCTGAAAAACATATTAAACATTTTTATACGACCGCAAAAATTTTGCGGTCGTATTATGGTATGGCGCTGGCGTCGGCGTTGGCGTTGGCGTCGGCGTCGGCGTCGGCGTCTGTGGGCAGCATAACTTTAGTTCTAGTGAACGGATTGTTATCAAATTTTAGTATGATGTTTGTTGGCACAAGCTTAAGCCCGGGTTTTAATTTTGCGTTCCTTGCCCAAACCCGTTTTTGAAAAAGAGGCAAAAAAGGGGCCAAAAAGGGGTAAAATTAGGTATTTTCGTGTCTGTGGACAGCATAACTTTGGTTCTAGTGGATGGATTGTTTTCAAATCTTAGTATGATGTTTCTTGGAACATTCTTGAGAAACGTTTTTTTCCTTTAGGTTTTTGCCCCACCCATTTCAGAATTAGGGGCCAAAAAAGGGTTAAATAAGGTGTTTTCACATATTTGACTGTAGAATCTTTATTATTTATTGGATTTTGATGGGGTTTGTTTCAGTGTGCTCCTGAGGAAATTTAAAATCTGAATATGCCAACGGATTTCACGTAGCATGTACCACTCACGAGATAAATGGGGCCCAACAGGGGCAAATCTAAAAAAAAATAATTTTTTTATTTTAAGTC
>MJUU01021161.1:0-19624 GCA_002080025.1 Modiolus philippinarum | reverse complement strand
GTGTACTTGTTTCAGTTATGGTGTACTTGTTTCAGTTATTGTGTATTTGTTTCAGTTATTGTGTACTTGTTTCAGTTATGGTGTACTTGTTTTAGTTATGGTGTACTTGTTTCCGTTATGGTGTACTTGTTTCAGTTATGGTGTACTTGTTTTAGTTATGGTGTACTTGTTTAAGTTATGGTGTACTTGTTTCAGTTGTGGTGTACTTGTTTCAGTTATTGTCTACTTGTTTCCGTTATGGTGTACTTGTTTCAGTTATGGTGTACTTGTTTAAGTTATGGTGTACTTGTTTTAGTTATGATGTACTTGTTTCAGTTATGGTGTACTTGTTTCAGTTATTGTGTACTTGTTTCAGTTATTGTGTACTTGTTTCAGTTATGATGTAATTTTTCTTGAGAGAATTTTGCATATTGATACACTATAATACTTAAAGTTCGGCATGTTGTTCTGGTCACCTCTTCATATTGCCAGCATTATATGACTTTATTATGCAAGGTTTTCTTGCAACTGACTCAAGGAGTGCTCTTTGGTTGTTTATATGTTGGTATTGTCCTCTGTTAGTCTTTTTGTGGTGCAACGGATGACATCGTTTGTACGAACAATTTGCCAGTGATGTTTTAGAAAAATGTTTATTGCTGTAGCTGTAGCGTTATCGGAAACAGCTTGTTACAAAGGGGATTTCTCATCATCTATTTTATAGAAATGTTGTTCAAAAAATGCCTGAAACTTATAAAAACAAGAGGCTCTCAAGAGCCTGTATCGCTCACCTGGGCCACGGCTGACATATGCAGTTAAAATAATCCCAATGTTTTAAGGGCATTATTTTCAAATTTGTTAATAGACAACTTTTGAAAAACAACTTTTTTGCAGGGTACCATCTAAGTTTAACTATATTCAGACTGGCAGCTATTTTGGATTGAGGCGCAGTTCTACTGTCACCTTTCTTGAAGGGGACATTGGTTCCAATTGACTAAATATTTTCAGAGGAGAACATCTTTAAAGGCTTTACGATAGGCTTCCGATAGGTCTCAAGGTTAAACTATGTTCCCCACAGGGTCCATCCTGAATGCGATGCAGACAAGCCAGGCAAATTTTTCAAACGGGAACAACTATGGCCCGTTGTAACCAAGTATGTTTTCATTATTGGCCAAGTAATTTCAGCAGAATGTTAAATCTGTTCCCCGCTGGCAGTCATCTTGCATAAAGCAAAGACTTGAAACAACTCTTTTGCAGGGCGGTAGCCTAAATACTATTGTGGCCAAGCTTGGTTCCAATTGGCTGAAAAGTTTCAGAAGGATCTTTGAATGTGTTTTCCTATAGGGTCCAATGTTAAAAAAATGATCCCCGCTGGCGTCCATCTTGGATATAGCGCAGATCTGAAAAACAACTTTTTTGCAGGGTACCATCTAAGGACTATTGTGGCCAAGTTTGAAAAAGAAAGAAAATGGGGTAAATGTCAAGCAGACAACATCCCATATCCATGTTAAAACGACCCAAAACAAAGCATCTAGGGGTCACCATACGGTCTTTAACACAGTGAGGAACCTCACACCATATAGCAAGCCCTAAATGGCCCCAAAAGGGTAAAAAAGTGGATAAATCAATGGAAACAAACCACATCCAATAACCCAAATATCAAGAAACTAAAATTTTATAAGAAGACACAGACAAGCCAATCACCAACATATTCCTGACTTGGGACAGGAGCAAAAATTGCGGTGGGTTAAACTCGTTTTCTTGGATCCAAACCCTCCCCCTATGTGTGGTGAATGGCTAAAAATAAACACACAAAAAGACTCACAGTAAAAATCAAACTAGAAAAAAGTCCAACTTATCAAGACGAGTACCCTCACAAAGAAGTACATAAAACATGAAGATAATACACAAAGGTACTGTCCGGACAAATGCTCGCAGTTACTGACAGCTAGCTAAGGACATAATTTCCGTTGACTATGATATCAAGCCTTCTTACATATGAAACTTCAATTGAAATACTTCTAAATAGATTTGGTATAACAACGTCATCAATTGGTTTTAATTGGCCAAGTAGTTTCAGAGGTGAAGATCTTTGAAAGTATTTTCCCATAGGGTCCAATGTTAAAACTATGATCCTCGCTGGCGGCCATCTTGGATATCGCGCGGATCTGAAAAACAACTTTTTTCCATTGTGGCCAAGTTTGGTTTCAATGGGCCAAGTAGTTTCAGTAAGTGAGAACCGAACCGTCAATCCAAAACGAACAATCCAAGGACAATGGCAACATCAGAAACAAAAAAGAAAAAACAGAGACGCAACATGGGTACGGCACAGAAAAGAAAAATGAAGACACACACACACAAAGATGAACAACACGGACCCAATAAAAAAACCATGGGTGAGATCAGGTGCACCGGTAGAGTTAGCATCTCCTGCTTCTTATAAGACACCCGCCCTGTTGAACATGTCAAATCCGGTAGAGGAAACAACAGTTAAGCTTTAGAGGGAAAGATCTGTTGTCATCTGGGAAACGTATCCCATAGCGGTCCACAAGATGGTGATGTCGACCGTAAAACTTCTGGAGGGATGACTTCAAGTTTTGGGTAACATACCCTTGTTGAAGTAGCCTATTTGTGAGCAACCGGGCTCTATCAAGGAAGTTATTGTATCAAACACGGGCTCTTGAATAGCGAATGGGCAGAGAGATGTACACTCCATATGCCGGCGCTGTTGGGATGTTGCTAAAAAGAAAAAGGGAAGTTTACTATTGGAAAGGTGAAGTCATCGCGTTTGTCGTACAGCTTAGTTTGAAGTCTACCTTTGTTGTCAATTTCAAGGTGAAGGTCAAGGAACGAGCTGATGTAGAAGTGTCTGTGGTATCCTTAATTTCGAGCTCTTTTGTCATAGATCAAATGAAGAAAATCACCAAAGCGAGGGTTGTTAAGTGACAAAATATCATCTATATAACGGAAGCTAGAATTGAAGGATTGGGCCAGTTTTTTATCTTTATTTTGAAGAAGCCCTTCGATAAATTCAGCTTCATAAGAGTGAAGAAACAAATCGGCTAGGAGAGGCGCACAATTTGTGTCCATAGGAATTCCGATAGTATGTTTAAAAACAAGTCCTCCAAACTGGACAAATATATTGTCGATCAGAAACTCTAACATTTTAATCACTTCTTCCTCTGTAAATTTTTCTCCGATTTGGAGTCATTTTTCACAAAGTTTTCTACCTACAACAATGTACCTATATCTTCGTTCACCGTTCTTACTTGAGAAACATCTATGAATTAAACCTTTCAGCCTAGATTTTAGTTGTTCATGAGGAATAGTAGTGTAAAGTGTGGAGAAGTCGAAAGTTTTAATGCTGTTACAGTGTGATAATGATCTAGAGTTTAAGATGTCAAGTAGATCTTTGGAGTTTTTCAAAATCCACATTTCATTTACACCGCTTCTTGAAAAGCAAGTATCACAATATTTTTGAAGGCCCTCTTTAACAGCTGTCAAGATGGAGGTTAGCAATTTAAATTTAGGTTTTGTAGAGCATTTGGCAGATCCGACGATGTATCGTTCTTTGTATGGGCATTTATGTAACTTAGATACCCAGTACAAAGAGGGGAGATCTGTGTCTTCATCCTTGGTGGAAATCCCGAAGGAAAGCAAAACAGATTTATGGTTCTCTAATATCTCCTCCTTTGACAGAATACTAGCTGCGTAAGTTGGATTGCCGTTGGAATTATCAATGCCTAGTTCTTTCTTTAAACAATTTATATAATGATTTTTGCAAATAAAAATGATTAGGGGCCTTATCGGCAGGAACGACGACATATTTGTCATGAATGGAGGAGAAGTAACTGGCCACAGAGACGATCTTTGAATGAAAAGTTTACGCCGGACGGACGGACGGACGACAGACGAAAAGTGATGGCAAAAGCTTACCCTGCCTATAGCCAGGTGAGCTAAAAATCCTGAAAAACTGGAACGTAACTTATATTCTTTACGTTTTAGTATGCGATCTTTTCGACTTTTCTCGAGCTGAGCGTACCCAAACGAGAGGAAAAGACGTAAATTTTCTTACACGAGTAAAAGATATCCTGATCTTTAATTTTGACCGAATGCAAGTTCCCATTTCTTCCGTAAAATACTAAAAAGAAACACCTGCAAACCTATACCGTGTGATCAACGTCGTCGCCATTAGAGTATACTATACATTGTTACGTCAGGTGCTTTATGACGTTTAGTCATGGTAACGATTGTTTTATCATAAAAATGAACACTTATGATTGGCTATTTACCTGTGTAAGATGACGCCGCGTGCATCGATCTTACACGGGTCATCTTACATTGTAAACTACCATTTACGGAAGAATAAAATAACCTAGGGTTGGCAACATTTATCTATGAGCAAAGGGTTGAAGAATTTTTGTGGCACTTCTGGTAAACAGTTTATATAATATATATCTGTTATATTACGGCAAACTTCATATTGATTCATAGTCTGTTATGAGATACGTCGGTATTTATATTTCCGATTGGTGAGGAATTTTATCTTGATGAATCTGATGAAAAATAAAGATATGACACATTTACAAAAATGAGGTACAAATGTATTCGTTTTTCCCTTCAAACACACAATAGCTCCAGTCTCGCAAGTCCATATTAAACTCCTAAGAATCATTCTGAACTTCGATAACAATAATTAAATTTGCATTTCAGAATTATTTTCAATTTTAATTCTTTGATTAATAATGAAAAGATATGGAGTAAATACACATGAGACAAATTCCCTGCAAATACATGATTTAAATCAAGCAAAGGGACAACGCCATTATTGGTGTTCTTCATCTTGAAGTCACTATGAGGCCTTCAACAATGAGCTATGCTCATACCTCATAGCTCATACCTCACAGTAAGTTCAAGACGGTCCCTAGCAACGGTTTGAGCGGAATTCATTGTTAAATATCGAGCAACTATATCTATTTTAGAAAACCTATTTCTAAGCTTTTAACTTCCAACTTGACAGATGGCCTTCAAATATATTGTGATATTAGCTTTTCAAGAAGTGGTGTAAATAAAATGTGGATATTAACAAACTCTTAAGATCAGCTTGACATCTAAAATCGAGATCATTATCACACTGTAACAGCATTAAAACTTTTGACTCCACACTTTATACTACCATTCCTCATGAATAACTGAAATCACTACTGAATGATTCAATTCATATATGTTTCTTCCGTAAGAACGACGAACAAAGACACAAGTATATTATTATAGGCAGAGAACAGTTAACAATGAAGGCATATGGAGTAAATGCAAAAGAGACAAATCCTCTTCAAATACATGGCAAAAATAAGCTTGCAAAAATAAGCACTTGAACAACGCTTTTATTTCCTTTTCTTGAAGTCACCATGAGGCCTTCAACAAGCATACTTTGTGAAATACGACTCAGAAACACAGAAAAAAATATACAGAGGCAGGGATTAAAATGCTAGAGTTTATGATCGACAATATATTTTTTCCAATTTGGGGGACTGGTTTTTCAACGGACTATCGGAATTCCAATGGGCACAAACTGTGCACCTCTTTTAGCCGATCTGTTTCTCCACTCACATGAGGCTGAATTCATCGAAAAGCTTCCTCAAAATAATGATAAAAATCATCTTCCGTTATATAGATGATATTTTATCAATAAACAACCCTCGCTTTGGTGATTTTCTTTATCTTATCTATCGAAAAGAGCTCGAAATAAAGGATACTACATATACTTCCACATAGGCCTCGTTCCTTGTCCTTCATCTTGAAATTGACAACAGATGTACACTACAAACACGATAACTTCACTTTTCCAATGGTCAACTACCCTTTTCTTTGTAGCAACATTGCTAAAGCACCAGTATAATGAGTTACACCTCCTAACTCGTTCGCTACTCAATGGCCTGTGGTCGATACAGTGACAACCTTGATAGAGCTCGGTTGCTTACAAATACGCTACTTAAGCAAGGGTATATTACCCATAACTTGAAGTCATTACTACAGAAGTTTTACGATCGACATCACGATCATGTGGACCGCTATGGGATATCTGTTTCCCAGATGACAACAGATCTTTGTCTTTGCCACTAAAGTTTGTTTTTCCTCTGCCGGATTTGACTTTATTACAGAAGTTGACATGTTCAACATGGCGGGTGTCTAACAAGAAGCAGGAGATGCTTACTCCACTGGTGCACCTGATCTCACCCATGGTTTTTATTGTGTCCGTGTTCATTTTTGTATATGTGTATGTCTTCTTTTCTTTTCTGTTGCATGCTCATGTTATGTCTCTGTTTCTTTGTTCTTTGACGTTGCCATTGTCCTTGGATTGTTCGTTTTAGACTGACAGTTCGGTTCTCACTTACTTTATGCGCTTTTACTTTAAATCGCAATCATATCAGAACACTTAACCATATGCTTTTTTTAAATAATTTCATATTTTGTTCCGCAGCAAGCATATCAGAGTTATAAACACTTCTGAATGGATGATTCATGAACATTCAACAAGAGTACTACAGTAGATATTTTGAAAATATGCTTTACCCTCTGACAAATGATTGTAGTTTCGTTCTTCATCAATTTTAGTATTTTTAGACAGAAGAAATCTTTTTTTCTCTAAAAATATTGAAAATTCTATGTCAAATATAACCGTCATCCGATTATTGATTATTGAAACATTATACACTATTAATCGATTTCATATTTAAAATCGATAGATTTTCGATTATAACCGATCATCAGAACATCACCATCAGAGGCTGAAGCTATATCGCTAATCTTCTTACATTTTTGTCGATATTTTTTCAATATGGCTACTAGTATAAACATTAGTTTTATATAGGATCCTATGGGATTATGAACAAGATTTTTTTATAAGAACCACTGAATGGATTTAAACTAAGCATTGCAAGAATGTCTGTCTTATAACCAGCTGAAAAAGAGATATTTTTATGCCAATTAGTCATTCGGGATTTTCAATAATGGGAAACTTAGTTCGACGAATGAGAAATACGCACAGAAATCTGTTCTGTCATTTACGCTAGCCTCTTACAGTACCCGCTTTTGTCTTTTTGTTACTTGGACTTCGGCTCTTGTCAATTCTGCTCGGTAATTTTGTCATTACCCCCCCCCCCAATTAACAAAGGACACTTTTGTAACTTCTCTAAAGAGTATTCTTTTCTAGCACTACTTGATCGATTTCAACCAAAGTTTGCTGGGATTTTTAATTGGGTGAATCTTTATTGGAATTGTATATTATGACCCATCTGCTCTCAAATGTGTCTAACATAGTTGAACACAGGATCCTATCTGAAAATATTTTGTAGAGCTACTTACCAAGTTGCACTAAATAGTTAGTGGACATATTCCTCTCCCAGTTGTATCCAATCAGCTGAACCTTAGCCAAGATCGCTGCAGAAGTGTAAATTTGGTCATAATGTTTGTTAAATTTTGTCAGAGTTTTAGTTTAAACAAAAATTCTACATGCTCCTTGCCATGACGTCTTGCTATTGTTGACATGGATAAACGCTCAACGACACCATCCCTTTTATCACAAGTGTTCAGAGCACAACAATTCTCCTAATAACGAAATGCCAAATATGAATAAAAATGGAAAATTTCAATTACCAATATTCTAAGCAAAGGCATTTTTCTTAAAACGAACAGTAAATCTACGTAAAAGTGCAGCTGATTCTAATAGTCACGTCAGCACAAAGAATTTTACAAATTACGAAAAAATACACATGGACATTTTATTGTCTCCTTTCCCTCATAAAGCATCCAGGCTTTACCAACAATGTATTTTTTTTAGATAACATTCATTAACAATTTAAGCGCATGAGTGTTTTTCAACAAAAATACCAAAATAGCAGAAAATGTATAATTTCTACTCCAAGTACAAGACAACTACCGTATATCAAAACAAAATCTAGGAAAAATACAATATAACTTTAAACGCTACTTTTCTTGTAAACACCATTACAATTCATTTTTAAATATGAAATATTTGCACTACAATTCTTAGAAGTCTAAAAGTATGGCAGTTTGAAAGGCAAAATGACAAACATTATACCAGTTTATATTTTTAAACCGCCTCCTTTTTCTGTAGTCATACTGTTCACCATAGAAAAAAACAATGAAATGATTTGTAGCAAATGCACATGAAGCAAAGTCTCTACAAATGCAGGGTAAAACCAAGAACTCGAGCAACCTTTTTTTTCTCTTCTCCTTCATCTTGAAATCGCCATTAGGCCTTCAACAATGAGCTTTCCTCATACTTCACAGTAAGTTCAAGACAACCTCTAGTACTGGTTTGAGAAGAAGTCATTGCTAGATGTCAAAAACGCTACATCCATTAATAAAAAGAAGATAAGGAAACACCTACAATGGCCGAAAATTACAATCACATGTCACAATCTACCAGGGAGCTGCACAAGAAAAACAATAAAAAGACAAAAGACAAACGTAGACAACGATAGGAACTCGGAATAGCCGGACTTGGTACCGGAACTAGCAAGAGCTAGTGATAGGGTTAAACCGGTTTTTGGGTACCAAAACCTCCCCTTTCTCTATCTCGTTTCTATACAGTATAATGGACATACAAATAAAACCCAATACAGGTAGACTACTATATCTTTTTTTCATGGATGCGGGATCGTCATCAAACATAAAGATAAGTTGCACAGTGTTGTTACAATCGAGGCAAAGAGGCAAAGTCTCTACAAATAGAGCCTATATCACTTGTATTGAGAGTCCTTTTACGGACTCAACACTGCGGAAGAGACAAACTCTAGTATTAATTACACTATGAAAGGATATGGAGTAAATGCACATCAGACAAAGATACTACAAATTCGTGGTAAAACCAATCAATGGAACAATTTTTTTTTGTCCATGTCTCCTTTATGTGGGGTTGTCTACAAACATAAAATAATTGGCAAAAATTTCTTACAATCGCTGTCATTCGTTGCCCGACAAAATGACAAAGCAATCCTGACTACTTGAATACAAATATAACATATAACCGACCACAGGTCAACCATCAAGTCAGTTGCAATAAAATGTGATAACGCAAAAGTTGAAATTAACACAGAAAGGATATGAAGTAAATGTACATGAAACAAAATTTTTACAAATATATGGTAAAAACAAGAAATGGAACAACGCTTTTATTAATATTCCTCATCTTTAAGTCTCAATTAGGCCTTCAACAATGAGCTCTGTTCATAACTCATGGTTAGTTCAAGGCGCCCAATAGCACTGGTTTAAGCTAAATTCATTGCTTATTATCGAACAATGTCACCCATATGAGAAATTATCTTAAGAGCAAGTACAACATCAATAAAGTATTTGGAGAGCATACATCTCTCGCATGATGAATCTTTTTTTACAGACTCCACACTATAAATAAACAATAAATTGGTATGAAAAAAATATAATTGAGACAAATTTTCCAAAAATCTATGGTGAAAGAAATCATAGGCAAAACGCTTTTATTGTTGATCGTCATCTTGAAGTAACCAGGAGGCCTTCAACAATCAGATTTTCGCATACCTCAGATCATAAGTTCAAGACGGCCAAACACCGGATTGATCGGAATTCATTACTAAATGTTGAACAATGCACATCCATGTATCTTTATTCCATGGATGCGGGATCGTCAACAAATATTACAACTGGCAAGGTGTTCTTTCATTAGCTGTCGTCCCTAGCCGGACATTAATATTTTTACAATATTTATATAGCACATTTATTAATTATCATTTACTCTAAGCGCTCTACTGTGCAATGATGACCATACAATATGCTATGGGCGAACAAATCAGTTACATATAAGAAATAATGAAATACAAAATTATCAGAATCAAGAGATGAATTATACTAATAAAAAAATAACCACTATCAACAAGAAGAATAAATTAGATTTATAAGCAACTACAAATCACTGATCAATTGCAGGAAAACTTGGTATAATGAAATCGTAAGATCGGATCTAAGCACTATAATCAGGTGGTGATAATAACATTTGGGAATTACGAAAATTAAACGCAAAAATTTGAAGTTTTGTAAGTGTATCCATTTGAGAAATTCTCTCAAAAACAAGTGCTCCATAAGTGAATTATATAGAGATCGAATATATCTCACTCAGTACAGACTCCACACTGCGTAGAGGCAAAATCCATTCTTAAACAAACAATGAAAAGGTATGGGGTAAATGTACGTGAGACAAAGACTCATGGTAAAACAAAGCAAGGGATCAACTATTTCATTGTTGTTTGTCATATCGAAGCAAATATGAGGCCTTCAGCAATGAGTAAAATCAAAACAGCCCGCTACATCTATATTCTACAGTATGGATTCGCGATCTACATCAAACATAATTTATCTTCAAGGTGTTAGCAAAATGACTGGCCAGTCTTTACGACAAGTGCAACATATAAACAACCACTAGGTACTAATCGAGTCAATTGCAAAAAAAAACTTTGCATAATAAAAAGTTGGCACTATAAACAGGTCGTCAGAATAATATTTGAAAATTACAAATTACAAAAGATAAAATGCCAAACTTTTAAATCATGATAATATATCTATTAAATTCTTTCTGGAGTAAGTACACCATAACTCAAATATAAATAACCCTGTCGCATGGATAATCTCTTTATAAGTTCTAAACTGCAGGAGAGACAAACGTCAGTCTTAAATAAAAAATGAAAGGAAATATAGTAACAGCACAATCTTGAGACATTTGGTAAAATCAAGCAATGAAATGAAATAAACATTTTTTTAATTATTTATTTTTCATCTTGAAGTCACAAATGAGCATTGCTCATACCTCTAATAGTAAGTCCAAGGCGACCAAATGGACCGGTTAGAGCAAAATTAATTGCTATAGGTATCAAAAAACTCTACATCCATGTATCTTTATTCCATGGATGCGGGATCGTCAACCGTTGCCCCAACAAAGGGATTGTAGCTACTGAGACTTTTATTTTTCTGTATACATTACGAACAAAAATATTTCTGACAGAAAAATGATATGCTTAAGTTATTAAAACAAAACGAAAATAATTACATAAAATTTTAGAATCTAATAATTAATATTTCTCTCATTAAGTCATACCAAAATTGTACTCTGACCTACTGTCTCGCAAACATCATAACATTTTTACAGCATTTAAGGTTTAAAATACAACACTATTTTCAATAAAAAAAATACTGAAATCACATAAAAATGAACTGTTTACATGTATATGGCTTCCCGTCTCCCCTTTAGTCAACCTTTCGTCGTTTGAGTATTATACTGTTACAAATGAAAAAATGGGATAACAGGAAACATCTACAATGGCTGAAAATTGCAATTACATGCCACAATCTGCCAGGGAAGAGCAATAAGACAAATGACAAACGTAAACAACAATAGGAACTCGGGACAGCCGGACCTTGGTACCAGCACTAGCAAAAGCCAGCAGTAGGTTATGGTTTATGGGTACCCTAACCTCCCCTTTACTAGTATATGTCCCGTTTTCCTATAGTATATTATAATAAACATACGAATCAAACCCAATACAGGTAGACTACTATCTCCATGACCACAATCTAGAAAGGAGAGAAAAAGACAATACGTAATTTTTAAAAGGTGGGTCAAGGGGTGCTCGCTGCTAAACTGCCGGCTAGCTAAAGGAGCCTAGTCTGCTGGTAAAACACTGTCGCACTACGGAAGAAAAATCAACCTCAAAACTTCCCGAAGGTTTTGGTCAAAAATCATCATAAATTTCGGTAGACATCGGCAGTATCAGTAAGAGACCAGTATGTATGTAAAGTTTTCAGGTCACTAGATCTCAAAGCTAATTTAACGGATGCAAGCAGAATATCTTGTCGATATCCCCTATTACGTAAAGAATGTAAGTTATGTCCCAGCTTTTCTGGATTTTCAATCAGTTTCTGTCATTTTTAACATTACCGTAAAAACGAGGATTAGAAATGCCATTAGTAATAAGCTGTCACTTAAATATCAAATGTTCATATCTATTATAAAACTTCTTAAATGTATTCAACAACTTATGAAATCTGTAACCCTGCTGTAAAAGTTTGGCTCTTAGAGTAAGGTTATCTTCATTTAAATCGCCAAGAATAGAACAATCTCGTGCGAATCGTACCAGTTGAGAAATATACACCCCGTAGGATGGAGCTAGAGGAATGTCGCCATAAAAAAGGAATTTAGTAATAGTGAAATCAAAATCATCCCTTTTATCATATATTTTAGTGTTTATTTTGCCAGAGTCAATAATGATAGTCAGATCCAGAAAAGGGCAGGATTTGGATTAATTGCTAGCTTTATTCAATTGCAGTTCTTGTGGGTAAATGATGTCTATATAATCTAAAAACTAGGGATTGTCAATAGAAAGGATATCGTTAATATGTCTGCTGTTATCATTAAAAATAGAAATTAATTTATCACTGTTTTGTATGGTTCCGTTTTGAAGTTTTTTCATGAAGTCTCGTTCGTAACAGAACAGAAAAAGATCTGCAATTAGAGGTGCACAGTTTGTACCCATGGTAATACCTATGACCTGTTGATATATAGTGTTGCAAAAACGAACAAAAATGTTGTCCGGTAAAAGTTTGAGTGCATTAATCATATCATATCATCACATGTCCAGGAACAATGATTATTGTAGGTAATATTAGTTAAGAGTCCTTGCTTATTGTTAGAACAAATGAACTGCAGACCAGAACATTTAAAAGACCATTTTATAAGTTGTCCCAATGTGGAAGGGGTTGTATAAAGTGTAGAAAAATCGTAACTGTCGATTGATGAGATTGATTGGTCTATGAATTGATTGTAGTTTATCTAAATCTTCTGTAGAAATTTTCACACTCCAGAAGTCCACTTTTTTAAAAATGGAGATAACAATACAGTTTACAGTTACTTTCATACTTTTCTATCTCCCTGTGATGAAACATCTTGACATTAGTGAGTTTTTATACGGTTTCCACATTTACATGTTATATCTCCACTGCTCTATAGTGAAAGAGCAACCATTGTGAACATCGTTTCATATTGGACTAAGTAAGAAAATCAAGTTTCAAGCATAGTTGATTTTTTTTTTCATTATTGATTAAGTGGGTTAATATTTTATTACCAATTTTTGGTACAAAATTGATCAGGAAAAATCGGATTAAACAATACAAAATAGTAGACACATGAAGTTGTATAAAAGTGAAAACAAGGCATGCAATAAAGTAACACACATCAAATGACTCTGGAAAAAGTTAGATACAAGAAAAAATCCCTAAAGAAGTTTTGTTTGAAGGGGAGATTCAAGAAAGTCACCCGGTGACAAATTCATACGGGCATGCAAGAAAAAAAGTAGGGTTAAACAAGGACGTATACGTCCTTGGGTTAAAATATAACAACAAACTTTAAAAACTGAGAAAAGAAACAATTATAAACAAAGAACAAAAAAAATGCCAAAAGAGAAAAAAAAATAAATAAAAAACCATAACAAGCAAACAGGGAAAAAATGTCAAAAAGATGTTCAATGGGTTCTGACTATATTTTGCAATTCTGTAATATAACAAGGATACCTCCTGCAACCGCCAGTACCTAAAAACTTATAAATTGTCATGATCCCGTCTAGAAAAGGGGCCCTACTAAAATTGGTTGTTTTTTTTTTATCTATTGATTCTTTTTTAATTTGTTTGGTTTGTTTTCATTTTTTTGTTTTTGTGGGATGTTTTTGTTCTCGATGTTGGTTTTTTTTTCCTTTCATTGGGCATACCCGGTTCTACAAGAGTTATTTCCCATTTATGAGTTTTCTGGCGCTAAGTCTCGTTTTCACCTTGCCATCATGTAAACAAATGTTGCAGAAAAGTGAATGGGTCGATGTTTCCCATTCCAGTGTTGTTGTCATGAAAGATGTAAAGTAAATACACATCTTAAACATGATTGACGAATCACTAATTGAGAAAACTAATGGGATATCTTACGTTTTCAACTTGAATGATAACTGTGGACAGGCCCACACATGTGAAAAGTCAAAATAGCAAAATTGATTTTTGAGAAGTTTAAAATGGTGTGAAAGGAGCATTTAACAAAATTTACAATTTTTTGCACGTTGCATGTTTTTCCATATTCAAAACGGGATAATGTTCAATTTAATTCTTTTGGTAAACTTGTGTATTATGACAATACAATTGGATTTATTTGTGTATTGTAATTCGACAGGTGAGTTAAATATCCATGTGGTTAATTAGCTGAAGTATGATTTTTATTTATCTAATATGTTAAAAGTCATCTGTATTTCAAACAAATTCATACAATATTCCAAAATGCCCCTTTTTAGCTTGAAAATTCATATAGATATAATTTACATGTATTGGGTTAGAGTTTACATCACTCATTGTCAGTTGAACATATCTCAAAACAAAGTTTTTTTATTAAATAAGACAAGAAATTGAGTTTATTATTGCAGGTCCAACTTTCATTTGCTTTTTACCTTTGTCATGTTTGTTATCTTAAAATTTAAGAAAAGGTTTTACTTACAGAAAAATCAGATTGCCAAAAACCAGAAAAAAAAATCAGATAAATATCTTGAAAATATGATAAACCCATGTTAAGAAATTGTCATGAAAATTCAGAAAACATCCTTGAATATCCTTTCAAAAGCATTTTAGATTTATTTTCAAATTCTTTTAGCAAACTATTACATGTACTAGATACATGTAGCATTTACCATATTAAACGCACAAATTTTCATCCATTTTTAATTAAAAGATGCAAAAAATGGTGAAATATGAATATGAATTTTAAAAATTTACCAAAAAAATATGAATTAAAAAAAACTTAATTTACCATGTTTACCATCAAAGAAATAAGAAAAGGAAAGTGGATGATTTATCAGCCAAACAATGGCCAGCCTTTACAAAAGTGAGTGTCATACTGTAGAAAATGAGTTTGTGTTTCAAAGCAGAGACATGAAAAGGAGAGATTAGCTACATGTACCATGGCTACTCAGCTGGTTAATTCTTTCAAATTCTTGCATTATTTGTCTTTTGAAAATACTGCTGCAGTGGCACATCCAGGGGAAGGCAAGGGGGTGGCTGGCCCCCTTTTACATTGTAGGTTAGAAAATACTGTATATATAAAATTTCTAGGGTTTTTTTTGTTTGTTTGTTTTTTTGAAAAGTGGGTTCTGGGCCCTTCGTTTGGAAAAATTATGTGTTGGACTCCTCTTAGCAGGAAGTCTGGATCCCCAACTGTGAAGATTTGGATTTAAGTTGATTATTGTCGACATTAATTTTCAAATACTCCTACATGTACATGTATACTACATTTGTATCTATGATTAAAACTACATTTTTAATAGTCAAACTTGGATAGCTCAAACACCCAAGGGACATGTTAAAACAGTTTGACTTAGAGGGATGTTTGAGCTATTGGGTCCAAATATGCTTGAACTTGGCACATCAAGACAGGTTCAAGACATCCATGGTGTTTGGGTCATAGCAGTTTTAGTTATTGATGTTTTACTGTACTTTAGAAATATTTGCTGCAATAGAACTTTAATATCACAAATGCTCTATTTTCGTGAAGTTAAGTGGCCGTAGTTCAAGTGTGAATCATGGTCATGTAAAGAAAAGATTACTTTGCCTTTAACTTGTGTGATGTTATTTTTTTTCATATTCCACCCTCACCTATAAGTAAAACCTCTTTATTACATGTTGAATCATGGCAACATCTGTTTGTCTTAAAACATTCACAGGTAATATTCATTGTATATTGATTTCTTCACACATTTGACATGTATTTCTCTGGCTAAGATATCTATTCTGGCAATTTTTAAGGTCATTGATTAATTATTCATTTCATAAAGTTAATCAGATTCTCTAAAGCTATGCAGGAAAGTGTAGTGACGACTTAGTTTGCCATTAAATATTAAACTGCATTGTTATTTTCACAATAACTTTGATATTTGAGATTTTTAAGCATATACATCATATTACAATGCAATTCAAGTTGTTACTCTATTATAAAAAATGTCAAATGTTACATGTATATGGGCAGTAACATATATGCATGTATAGCTACATGTACTTTAACATTAACATGGGGTCTCCAACCTACAATGTATAAGTATATGATATGAATTGAGAAATGCTATTTAAAAATTTTACTATCCAGAGGGTAGAAATATCTCTTGTGCTCACGAGATATGGTGGTGGATGTTGTTGCTGTAATGATACATGTTAGTAAAGAGATTTTAGACAAATTCCTGACCCCCTTCACTTTCCTGATGATCTGAAATAAATGTGTGCTAACAGCTATGAGCATAATGTCATTTGTCTTGGTCCCCCCTTTTCTTGGCGTCACAAACATGGTAATGCATACACATTTTGTATATGGTAAAATAGGGAAATGGCAAACATTTGACATCATGAATGAATTTCAACCAATCATGTGCTGAGAACAACATTCTCATAGTCAGTAGAGAGGAGAAATACAGTTTCTCTAATTTCTAGCAAATTTAACCAACGCCTCACCGGTGTGATAAAAATATTGCTCGTTTCTAGTGAGAGAACAACTCATGTGAATTTTCCCGCCAAATCTATTCTGAACATAATCCTCGGTGTTTTACATTGTGTCATTAGAGAAACATTTTCTACAACTTAAACACGTTAATTATGAAATTTCTCACATCTTGTTATGGCAGATTTCCTGGCTCTTTAACGTATTATATTTGCAATTCTTCAATGAACATACCAATATTCCTCTAGTAACACCTATAAAACTCCTTCTAAACTCCTGTCTTTTGTCTGCTAATCAATTACTCAACTTTCTATAGAATTCTATTGTATACCAGTTTGTCATTACTGGAGTATCAAGGTAAACCCCTTCAGGCAGTACAAATTGGTATACAATAGAATTTCTATAGAATCTTGATTGGTTGATTGGCAAATAAAAGACAGGAGTTTAGAAGGACTTGTTATATAGGAATATTGGTATCACACCCTATAACCGGCAATCCCATCTACAGTGGCTATCCCGCCGACAGATTTGTAAACAACTTGAAGACGGAAGAAGATGATGCTTTCACTTACAAATAAATCATATTAATATTCCATAATATAGTTGTCTTTTATGCTTTAAATGTAGCTAACATGTCTATGAATATTCATGACAAATACTAATTAACGATCTTTTGAAACTTCGGAGATTTTGAGGAAGAAATTTGCAATTTTCAATTTTATTGCTGAAAATCTGCATTAAAACACCTTTCATCTAAAAACGCCTTTATTAAAACTTAAGAATTTCGACGCTTATGTAATGTACAACATTTGATTTATTGTATATGAAATCTAGCTTTTCATTTAGTACCGCATAACGGCGGAATCCTCATTTTATTTCCAGCTCTTGGCAATCCCGAACAACAGGTTTTAAAATTATTGACTATCACTGAAAACAGTTAGTGACGATCCCAAACGATGAACTAAGCTTAAAAGAAACAAACAAAATTATTTGTATTTAAGGAGGGTAGCGTAGTAAACATATTGTTTCAACTAGATATATTTTTTTTTTCATAAATTGGTGGCCTTTATACTAGTATGTTACCGGAGCTTTCATCGAGTTCTGGGCAAAATAAAGCAACGCGACCAATGAAATTAGTAAATAAAACGTTTTTGTTAAAGGGTCTTAATATCAAACTTAAAGTCACCACTACAGAAGTTTTACGGTCGACATCACAATCTTGTGGATCGCTATGGGATATCTGTTTCCCAGATGACAACAGATCTTTCCCCTTTACAACTAAGGTTTGTTTTTCCTCTATTGGACATGTTGGATTCCACTTTACTACCGGAGTTGACATGTTCAACACGGCGAGTGTCTTTTAAGAAGCAGGAGATGCTTACTCTACTGGTACACCTGATCTCACCCATGTTTTTTTATTGGGTCCGTGTTGTTCATCTGTATGTGTGTCTTCACTTCTCTTTTTTGTCCCATACTCAAGTGGTGTCCTTATTTCTTAGTGTGTCTGATTTTGCCATTGTCCATAGATTGTTCGTTCTTTTGATTGACGGTTCGGTTCTCACTTACTTTCAAACTATGTAAAGAAATATTTGTGTCAAATTGTCCAACATTTAACCATTTTCCCTGCTACCTGCTTTCTTGATCAGCACTTCATAAATAATTCATGCCATATTTCTTATGAATGCATTCAGAAGTTCTATAGAAGAATATCTTTGTATGTATTTCTCAAAGGTCCAATTTAGAACATTCCCTGCTGGCAACCATGTTCATGATGTTTGGTGACAATTCGACAACAGAGTAAAAACATTTGGTCATGAACCTGAACAACACATTTTTTGCAAGGGACAATCTAACACTTTCGTGGCAAAGTTTGGTTCTGATTGTCTCAGCACTTTCAGAGGAGAAGATCTTTGAATGTCTTTTCCAAAAGGGTCCAATGTTAAAACTATGTTCCCCGCTAGCGGCCATCTTGGATATAGCGGTGGCCTGAAAAACACATTTTTTTGCAGAGGACAACCTTAAGACTATCGTGGCCAAGTTTGGTACCAGTTGTCTCATGATCAGTAGCTTCGGAGAGGAAGATCTTTGAAAGTGTTTCCCTAAGATCCAATGTTAAAATTATTTTCCCTGCTGGTGGCAGTCTTTGATATAGCACAGATACGAAAAACAACGTTTTTATTTTTTGCAGAGGACCACCTAAAGACTATTTTGGCCAAGGTTTTTTCCAATCAGCTCAGCAGATTCATATCAGAAAATCTTTGAATATCTTTTCCCATAGCGTCCAATGTTTAAACAATGTTCCCCATTGGCAGCTACCTTGGATACAGCGCTGACCTGAAAAAAACAACTTTTTTGCAGGGGGAACCACCTTAGGACTACTATGGCCAAGTTTGGTTCCCATTGGCTCAGTAGTTTCGGAAGGGATCTCTTAATGTGTATTCTAATAGGGTCCAATGTTAAAACTATGTTCCCCGCTGGCAGCCATTTTGGATAAAGCGCTGACCTGAAAAACATTTTTTTCGCAGGGGACCACCTAAGAACTATTGTGGCAAAGTATGGTTCTACTTGACTCAGCACTATCAGAAGAGGATAATATATTTGAATGTCTTTTCCCATTGGGTCCAACGTTAAAACCGTGTTCCCCGCTGGCGACCATCTTTGTAGAGGACCACCTAAGGACCATTGTGGCCAGGTTTGTTTCCAATTGGCCCAGTAGTTTCAGGGGAGAAGATAGTCAAAGAAAAGTTTACGGCAGACGGACGATTTTTTTTTTTTTTGAACTCATCCCTCAACATTTATATAAAGTTCCGGTAAGTTCTGCAATACAGTTCTTAGATATTTAATCCTCAGTTTATTGGAGGAAGAGTAATAATAATAATAATAATAAGAAGATCTAGACTTCGTCTTTGGTGACACAAAAAATAAAGAAATCAGAACAATACCGCTTACGTCCGCGGCGACATAAATACGAAAAGGAATAAAAAAGAAGAAGTGGCACTTAGCAAGAACATGCTGATCAATTTCAATTCTTGCAAATATCATCATTTTTAGCTCACCTGGCTATGCCAGGGTGAGCTTTTGCCATCACTT
>MJUU01021160.1:89243-101975 GCA_002080025.1 Modiolus philippinarum | reverse complement strand
ACGGATTTTGTGTAGGTCTTACCGTTTCCGAGCTACAAGGGGTCAAACGGGTCCAAAAATGCAATTTTTCTAAATATGTCATATCTTTATTTTTCATCGGATTTCTATGGGATTTTTTTCTTTGAATTCCCCTTTATCTAACCTTTCATGGGTATGCCAACGGATTTTTTGTAGGTCTTACCGTTTCCGAGCTACAAGGGATCAAAGGGGCCAAAAATGCAATTTTTCTGAATATGTCAAATCTTTATTTTTCATTGGATTTCGATGGGATTTTTTTCTTCGGATTCCTCTTGATCTAAGCTTTCAGTAGTATTGCAACAGATTTTGTGTAGGTCTTACCGTTTCCGAGCTACAAGGGGTCAAAGGGGCCAAAAATTGCAATTTTTCTAAATATGTCATATCTTTATTTTTCATCAGATTTCGATGGTTTTTTTTTCTTAAAATTTGTAGGTCTGTGAAGTTTTAGTTGATAGTACATATTCTGCATAGCTCTTACGGTTTTTTATCAATAAGTAATCAAAAGGGTTGATTTTTTCCCTATTTTGTTTCTAGCTAATAACTGTGTCTAGCTTCTTTTTGTGTCCATCTAATTATTGTGTCAAGCTCTTTACTGTGTCCACATTCACTTTAAAAATTTCAGTGGTCGACATGCTGCGGTCGTATTATGCTGCGCTCGGCGTAGCCCTTTATTGTTGCATCATATTCTACAACCATTCTCGAGCTGGTGCCAACACATGGGTAAATCCTTGTAGTGGATAGATGTAATCAAAATTCCATGCAGACACCAATCTCTGTCCCGTACTATTTGTGTTATTACCAAATACTAAATGATTATCTTAATACTTAAATGAAAATTGGTATTTAGAAATTTACGGTACAGAACTGCCAGTGGCCAAAATCGGAGGGGCAAAAAGACAAAAAGTATGTAAAAATAGTAAACAGCAATGATCTTGACTTGGTACAGACATTACAAATGACAAGTTTGATTAAGCTGGTTTTATGACAAGTTAAACCTCATCTTCTAATGCGATGGTGTCCAGTAGCAATTCAACAAAACTACTATCATTTCTATATCTGAATGCCGGATGTTAAATTTACACGAAGTAATTGATTTTTATACGTCTTGGTGATTGATCAAAATTTTGTAATATTAACAAGAGAAGCTGTTAACTACATGCAATCAAACAAGTTGTTCATATTCAGTTTCATTACTCAAAAGGTATAACTTTAAAGCTCATATACACATGACAAAAATTATATCATAATATTAGCATTTCCACTTCTTGATTTTCATCGGATTGTAATGTAGTCTGTTTCTTTAAGTGTTTCTGTGAACAAGCTATTGCTTTTTAGCTGTAAAGGAAAAAATAACCAAAATCTCTTTCCATTTCCTATATAGCTCAAATTTTAAGTTTACAGAAGTTGACTGCATTTCTCTTAAGTTTTTAATATTTTTATTATAACTCTTAACAGGCACAAAAGAGACTTGTATTTCAGACTGGAGTTTGACTCTCCTGCAGCATGGAGTCCGTAAAAACATTATCCTATATATATATTTCAGTTATGATGTTCTTGTTCTTGAGAGAATTTCTTATATAGATAAGCTATCATACTTTCAAATTTTTGCATTAGCTATTTTTCAGCTCACCTGGCCAAAGGTCATGTTAGCTTTTATTATCACTTGGCGTCCGTCGTATGTCCGTCTGTTAACTTTTCACATTTTAATCTTCTCCTCTGAAACCAGGCGAAAATGGAACCAAACTTAGCAGGAAGCATCTATTTAAGGCCCTTTATAAAGTTTTTGCATTTGGTTGCCATTGACGATTCTTGTTTCTGATTGACTAATATTAAAAAAATCTTCTCCTCTGAAACTGCATGGTCAAATGAACTAATATTTGGCAGGAAGCATCTATGAGAAGTCCTATATAAAATTTCCTCGTTTCGTCCAGATCCATCAACAAATATGACCGCTATGGATGATTCTTATTTCTCCTCTGAAACTGCTTTGCCAAATAAATATTCCACAGGAAGCATCTATGAGAGGTCCCTTATAAAGTGTCCCCATTTTGTTTCGATGGGTCAACAAATATATATGGCCGCCATGGACGATTCTTGTTTCTGATTGGCTGATACAAAAAAAAAATCTCCTTTGAAAACGCTTTGCCAAATGAAATGGTAATTAACAGGAAGTATCTATGAGAGGTCCTGTATATTTTTTTTCCTTTCAATATTTTGGTCATCGAGTTAGTAGTCTACCTGTATTGGGTTTTATTCATATGTTTATTATACAATAGGAAAAGGGACAGAGAAAGGGGAGGTTTGGGTACCCATAAACCGGTTTAACCCTACCACTGGCCTTTTCTAGTGCTGGTACCAAGTCCGGCTATCCCAAGTTCATATCGTCTACATTTGTCTTTTGTCTTATTAATGTTCTTCATGTGGAGTTCCATGGCAGATTGTGGCATGTAATTATTATTTTCAGCCATTGTAGGTGTTTCCTGTTATCCATCTTTTGGCTCAACTGACCCAAAGGGGCAGTGTGATCTATTGCCATCACTTGGCGTCCGTCGTCCGTCGTCCGCATTTTCATCTTTACCTTTGAAACAGGCTTTCAAGCAGCGCTATATTTCCTATACCTGTAATTCCTATTATTTCATTTTTATACGACCGCAAAAATTTTGCGGTCGTATTATGTTATGGTACAGTCGTCGGCATAACTTTGTTTCTAGTGGACGGATCATTATCAAATTTTAATATGAGGTTTCTTGGCATAAGCTTAAGCCATGGTTCTAATTTTGGGTTTATGGCCCCACCCGTTTCAGAAAAAGGGGCCAAAAAGGGATAAAATTAGGTATTTCCGTGTGTGTGGACAGCATAGCTTTGCTTCCAGTGAACGGATCATTTTCAGATTTTAGTATGATGTTTCTTGGCACATGCACTAGCCCAGGTCATAATTTTATGTTCTTTTCAGAAAAGGGGACCAAAAGGGGTTAAATTGGTTGTTTTGACATATTTGACTGTAGAATCTTTATTGATCATCGGATTTTGATGGGGTTTCTTTCAGTAAACTTCTTAGAAAATTTCCAGTATGAGGTATGCCAACGGATTTCTCATGACATGTACCGTTCACGAGATAAATGGGCCCAAAAAGGGGGGATTTCAAAAATTTCATTTTTTTATTGTTAGTCCGATTTTTATGCAGTTCTTTTTTAAAGGATTCCTTATGACAAATTGACATAGCACTCACAATTAGATTTTTGGTAACATGTTTCCTTACCCAACTATGAGGGGCCGAAGGGGGCCAAAATCGCAAATTTTTATTTTTCATTGGATTTTGATGGGATTTTTTTTCTTTGGATTCCTCTTGATGTAAGCTTTAAGTAGTAAACGGATTTAGCGTAACTCTTACCGTTTCCAAGCTAAAGGGGTTGAAAGGGGCCACAACTGCAAATTTGCAGATTGCCTGAAATTTTCATCGGATTTCGATGGGATTTTTTCTTTGGATTCCTTTTGATACAAGCTTTCAGCAGAATATCAACGGATTTGGCGTAGCTCTTACCGTTTCTGAGCTATAAGGGTTCCAAGGGGCCAAACCTACAAATTTGCAGATTACCTAAAATTTTTATTTTTCACCCGATTTCGATGGGATTTTTTTTCTTTGAAATCCTCTTGATACAAGCATTCAGCAGTATGTCAACAGAATTGGCGTAGTTCTTTCCGTTTCCGAGCTATATTGGGGCAAAGGGGCAAAAATTGCAATTATAAGAAATATGTGAAATTTTTTCTTTAGATTATTCTCATTGTAAGCTTTATTTTCACTATTTTGTGTACAGCTAATTACTGTATCAAGCTTTTAATTGTGTCCATCTAATTACTGTGTCCACATTTGCTTTAAATTACACTTGTTAAAAGGATGAGTGGCAGTAAGACCGATTTTTGGCCCAAGATTTACCATGAAACTAAAACTATACAAACAGATGTCTTTTGTTGCTGAAACATTGAACAAATATAGGGCTTAAGGAAAATGATGAAGCTTTTTTCCATATCAGTTTGATTCTCATGATAATCAGTTAACTCAAAAGCTATATTTTTTGAAATCGTCAGAATTTCACAGATTTTTGCTGTGTTTTACACATCTTTGTGCTTTGAAAAATGTGGGCGCATCTGAATAACAACTTCATATTTAGTCAAAATGTGTAAAATGGTGAAATACATCATTTCTGAAAGTTTGAAGTTGTTGTTTGCATGTGCCCCATGTTCACTTAAAGGAAATTTCCTTTGAGAACATTCAAAATTGCAGATTTTCTGATTTTCTTTCAAAAAGACGGCTCCTTGTGATGTCACAATAACGTCAAAATGAAAGGAATTCGTATTATTATATGTTTTCTTTGTAGCCAGATGTAATAGTTAATATTTCTTATAAATATCATACTATTTTAAACAACTTGATTTTTGGGGCCAAATATGGGTCTTATTGCCACTCATCCTTTCAGTGGTCAACATGCTGGGTCGTATCATGCTGCGTTTTACGTAGCCCTTTTTACAGCATGGGTAGAACTCCATCTTTATTTTTTGTCAATAAAAATACCTTTAAAATAACTTAAGCCTCGGTTCGATCGGCATAGAACATCAGATATTACAATATTTCCTTTTTTTGCTTTCGCTTCTTGCTACATTGTTGCAAAAACTGAATATTTACGTTTTTGGCTTTTTTTGCAGATATGTTTAAAAATATCGGGTACAGGAAGTATCAAAAAAGTAAAAAAGGAAACCTTTATTTGCCATATTTTTGGTGACATTTCCACTATAATTCACTATTATTCAGGAAAAACTGCCCTATTAAAAGCCCCTTTTAGCTCACCTGGCCTAAAAGGCCATGTGAGCTATTGCCATCACTTGGCGGCCGTCCGTCCGTCGTGAACTTTTTTCAAAAATCTTCTCTTCTGAAACCACTGGGCCAATTTAAACAAACTTGGTCTGAATCATTGACAGGGTATCTAGATTCAAATTTGTGTTCGATCAGTTCCAGGACCAAACAACATTGCTACCGTTACTAAAAATAGCACATAGGGGTAAATTGTTGTTTTGGCAAATAACTCGAAAACCATTACAGATATCAAAAAGCTGACATGGGGTTAAAGTGAGCAGCATGAAAATATCTACCTGACCTGCAATTTTGAAGAATTCTGAAAACCGGTCTTGGAGTTATTTCCCCTTTTCAGCGAAATTTTCAAAATTTTCAATTTTTTTTTCATTTTTCATCAAAAAAAAAAAAAAAAAAAAAACAGATAGATGTCAACTTTAAATTGCAAAAATGTTCAGTATATCAAGATCTACCAACCTAGAAATTTTGAAGAAAATCCTAATACTCATAGAGGAGTTTTTGCCCTTTATACATTTTACCTTGTATTTCAATAAAGATTTTAGATGCAGGTTAAGATTTAAGCACAAATATTCGTTATGTCAAGGACTATATTTTATCTTCATGATTGAAGTTGTGGACCTCATCTAAGATGGCCGCTAGCGGGGACCTTAGTTTAACATTGGAAAAACACTTTCAAAGAGACTACTTGGCCAATTTGAAACCATACTTGGTCACAACTGTCTTTAGTTGGTCCTCATTGAAAAATATGTCCGGCAAGTTCCTATCAGATCCAAGATGGCCGTTAGCGGACAACATAGTTAAACATTGGACCTATCGGAAAACACGTTCAAAGATCTTCTCTGAGACTACCAATTCAATTGGAGCCATACTTGGTCACAACTGTCCTTAGTTGGTCCCCTTTGAAAAATGTTTCTGGCAAGTCCCCATCGGATCTTACATGGCCATCAGCGGGAATCTTAGTTAACATTGGACCCTATTCGAAAACACATTCAACTACTTGGCTAACTTAGGTAACAACTGTCATTTATTGGCTGTCTTTGAAAAATGTGTCTGGTAAGTCCGTGTCATATCCAAGATGGCCACCAGTGGAGAACTTAGTTAAACATTGGACCCTATGGTAAAACACATTCAAAGATCTCCTCTGAAACTACTTTATCTATTTGAACGAAACTTGGTAACAATGGTCCTTTGATGGCCCACTTTGAAAATTTGTTCAGGAAGTTCACATTAGATCGAAGATGGCCTCCACAAGAAGCATAGTTTCACATAGGACCCTAAGGGAAAAGCATACAAATATCATCTCTGACTCAATGGGCCATATTACATCTAGGTTTATTATCACCCTAAAAAATGATACCATTTATCATTGAGGTTATTGTCTATGGTATCTTTGGACTAGGTGAGCTACAGGCTCTTGAGGGCCTCTATTTTTTATATCCAAAAGTTATTCTGACGATCTGTTTATAGTTCCTACATCTCATTAGTTTATAATGCCAAGTTTTCTGTCAAACGACTTGATGAGTTCCATGTGTTTGTCTATATGTTGTAAATGTCCACTAGCGTGAGATTCTAGTGCTTTTGTCAGGCAACGGATGACGATGATTGTAAGAACAATTAGCCAGTTTAATTCATGTTTGTTGACAATCCCGCATTCATGACCATGGATACATGGATTTTGCGTTGTTCGACATTTAGCAAAGAATTCCGCTCAAACCAGTGCTAGGTGCCATCTTGAACTTACTATAGATATGAGCAAAGCTCATTAATGAAGGCCTCGTGATGTCCTCAAGATGAAGAACAACAATAAAAGCGTCGTTCCTTCGCTTGGAAATATCATGTATTTGAAGAGACGTTGTCTGATTTGCATTACTCCATTTCCTTTAATTGTGTTTTGAAATTTCTTTTTAACAAATTACATTTTGATTTTTGCATCACGATTTCTTATTTCTTTGAATACAAAGATATATATAATTTTAATTCATGTTTTATATGAATGTCTCTTGAAGAAGGCTTTTTGAAGTTTTCTCTGATATTTTTCCGAGCACTTACAGTTTTCTATCCGGCTATTAGGGTAGAAGTGATAGGAAGCATGGAAATAGTGATATGAAAGAAGGGCGCACTATTATCTCAGAAATCTACTGATGGATATTTAATTCTGTTTTAAACGATTATGCCCCGCGACGATAAGTAGGGGGCATATTGTTTTACCCCTGTCCGTCCGTCCGTTCGAGGGAGTATATGGTTTATCCGCGAAACTCCTCCAACAGTTTTTATGCTAGAAAGTTTTTATTTTATAGATCAATTGTACTTATATGTTGAAGATGCGCATGTGGTAAGGATTTTGATTTTTGTTTGTCAGTGATATACATTGTTGATTTTGGTCATTTTTTTTCTGATTTTTCATAGAGGGTACATAGTTTGTCCGCGCAACTCCTTCTACAGTTTAATACCAGGAAGTATTTATTGAGCATATCATTTGTACCTATATTGAAAATGTGCATGTGATAAGGATTATGATTTTGGTTCATTTTTGTCAAAGTATACATTGTTGAACTTAGTCAATTTTTTGTGATTAATAATTAGAGAGTATGTGTATATAGATTGTTCACAACTCTCTTCCTATAGTTTTTATGCTAGGAAGCTTGTTTTTTACAGTACATATGTACCTGTATTGAAGATGTACATATAAAAAGGATTTTTACTTTGGTTCATTTATCAAAAATATTCTTTGTTCAACTTAGACATTGTTTTGTGATTTAGTAATAGAGGGTACATAGATTGTCTATAAAGTGACACGTGTTCAGCGGGGACATCATGTGTGTCTATGTGTCTTACAGACACAAATATTATTACTAAGAAATCACTACTTATTTAACCTTGGGCGGGGTCATCCTTTAGTTTTCTTAATATTTTCCTCATAGACTGAGACCACAATTTCTAAACCGTATTGGGATTTAAATCTTAATGGATTACTGCAGATATTGTGTCCAAAAATGTTTGGCATCAAACACTGAGATGTTTTGATAAGACTGATCATATAAATGATCGCATAATTTTGCTGTCACTGGAAACACGTAGTGTTTGGTTTGAGTTGCTGACTTTGGTAGAGCACCTATTTTAACTTACCTGACGCAAAGGGTCAGTGCGAGCTACTGCTATCACTTATCCTAAGCTTTTCATATTATAATCTTCACCTCTGAAACAACTGAAGTAAATTCAACCAAACGATGGAGGAATTATGTATGGTGGAAGGTCCTTCTCTATGACTGGTAATTTCGTTCCGATGGGCTAAAAACATAGCCGCTACTCTGGAGCGTAATTTTAACATTGGGCCATATTGATAAATTACATTTTCACCTTCTCCTCTATAACCAGTGAAATATTGATAAATTACATTTTCACCTTCTCCTCTATAACCAGTGAAATAGTTTCAATCAAAATTTTAAAGGAAGTATGGATTGAGGTCCTCTACTAAGATTGCTCATTTTGTTCCAATCTGAACATAGTTTTAACATTTGTCACTATTGGTAGATCACTTTCTAGCTCACCTCACTAAGTGAAGGGGGCTTATGTGATACCCCGACGGCGGCGTCGTCCGTGATCGCGTCTGTGTCCGGTTAGGAAGAATGATTAAAGTCCATTCCCGGCTACTGACATGTCCCACATCAACCATATTGGTATGTATGATGCATTTGGGGATGACAACAACAATGCATGCTTCGAATGCGGTCTGTGACCGAGCGACTTGGTTAGATAGAATGTTTAAAGTCTATCCCCGGTTACTGACATGTTCCACATCGACCATATAGGTATGTATGATCTATTTTGGGATGACAACAACTAGCATGCTTCGGATGCTGTCTGTGACCTACATTTTAGGCATGAGCGACTTGGTTGGCTAGAATGGTTAAAGTCCATTCCCGGTTACTGACATGTCCCATGTTAATAATATTGGTATCTATGATGCATTTTAGGGTGACAACACTAGGCATGCTTCGGATGATGTCTTTGACCTACATTTCACGCATAAGCGACTTGATTAGGTAGAATAGTAAAAGTTCATTCCTGCTTACTGACATGTTCCACATCAACCATATTGGTATGTATGATGCATTTATGGATGACAACAATAATGAATGCTTCGGATGCTGTCTGTGACCTACATTTTATACATGACTTAATGTGTTGAAAAGAATGATTATAGTCCATCCCTTTTTACTTTCATGTGCAAAATGTGACAATGCTGCGCAACGACGTGAGCTTAGCAGGCTGTCGCTGCTTTCTGTGTTTCCTTTCTTCTGGTACCACTGAAGCCAATGCAACCAAACTTCATAGGAATGATGTATAGTAGTTTGATTTTTACAAAGAATGCTCATTTTGTTTTAAAAAAAAAGGCCACAGCGCTAAACACGGTTTAATGTTTTACCCCGTTGAAAAATCACTTTCATCTTCTCACCTGCAACAACTGATATAAATTCAATCAAGCTTGAGAGAAAAGATGTTTAGGAGGTCTTTTACAATGATTATTCATTTTGATTTAAAAGGAAATGGCTGCCAGTGCTGAACATTGTTTTTCATTGTATCCTTTTGGAAATTCACTTGGAAATTCACGTTTTTATCTCCTCAGAAACCAATGAAACAAATTCAACCACGCTTTACAGAATTGATGTATGGTAAGTAATTAAAAAGATTGCTCATTTTCTTTCGATCCGAAGAAAAACGTTGCTGCAGGCGCTGGACATAGCTTAACATTGAATCCAGGGGAAAATTATCATATGTTTCGTCTGCTCTGAAACTATTAATCAAATTGTATTTAAATGATGAATGGAAGGTTTTGTATATAGGTTTTACATTCCTCTCTGATTTGACCAAAAAAAAATGGCCGTAAGAACCGGACATAGTTTAAATTTGATCTTATGGGAAACTAGTTTAAAATTTGAACCTATTCGAAAATCATCATTCTCATCATCTGCTATGAAACTAATAAAGAAAGTTTGACTGAACTCGACTGGAATTATGTATTGAAGGTGAATTACAAACACTGTTCATTTCAGTTGGATACTAAATACCGAAGTTATTGTGAATTTATTTTATGCATATGCGCATTTCGACAAGTTATGTCTCTTCAGTGCAGATAAAATCTAAACGTTCGAAGACCATTAACTCAAAGATCTTTCAAAACTGATAGAGAACAAATAACTAATATGATATAAATGTAAAGCCGAAATCAGCTAAGGACAGAGCTTTGCATGACTTGCAAAAACATAGTTGCTCGTTGAGAACATAATTGCTTAACATAAGCATCTGTTCGAAGAAACATTATTCATGGTCATCAGCATAGAGATGGCTTAAAAACATTTTGTTAGATAAGTGATATAGGCTCAGTGTCTGAGCCTTTAGTTTTGCCTGTTAAAAGTGACATAGGCTCAGTGTCTGAGCCTTTAGTTTTGCCTGTTGAGAAGTGAATTAGGCTCAGTCTCTGAGCCTTTTGTTTTGCCTGTTGAGAGGTGATATAGGCTCAGTGTCTTAGCCTTTAGTTTTGCCTGTTGAGATGTGATATAGGCTCAGTGTCTGAGCCTTTAGTTTTGCCTGTTGAGATGTGATATAGGCTCAGTGTCTGAGCCTTTAATTTTGCCTGTTGAGATGTGATATAGGCTCAGTGTCTGAGCCCTTTGTTTTGCCTGTTGAGATGTTTTAGTTGCTTTTCTGTATATCTATACTTATGGCGTGTTTGTCCGTGTGAGAATTTCTCATACGTTTACTAATTCATTTATTTGTTCAATTTGGCTGTTCAACAATATTTTCATTGTTTTTACTAAAATGTTATAATCTGTACACACGACTATTTTTGCCCTTTCAACCTAGTTTTTATTCTCTTCTTCTTGTAACCCTGGTGCTTTCAGCTGGATAACCCTGAGCATCGCCCAAGTTGGCACTCCATGGCGGGTGGGGAGCAAGGGAGTGACCTTGACATAATTTTTGTCAAGAATACCGCTTATGTGCACGCTAGGGGCCTTCTTGATATCGCTTTTGGGGTGAATAGTGTTCACCTCTTGTTGAAGACCCTCAGGCGACATCAAGATGTAGACAGGAATAAAAGCCCTGTCCTTGATAAACTGGAGTTTTCTATGTGTCGTGTGCGTTTTTTGTCACATGTACATTCACTCCATATCCTTTCATTTTTCCTATTCTATGAATAATTTAATTCATCTTATTGGTTGGCTGCATTTATATTCTTGTTAGGCTTACTTGCAGTCAGTACTTAAAGACAATCTGGTACTTGTTTGACTAAGTACTGAGGTAGCTTTTGTGCGGAAAAGGGGTATATTTTTAATTTTCGGCTGTCAATACCATTTGTAAATAGATCAAAGTGGTCTGTTTGTAATATCCCAGCATTTCAATCACTTTACTGCAAGAATTCAGAAATGATTGTAATGCTTGAACTGGTGAATAACAAAAATACCGAATTTTCTGTACATTTATTTTTGGAGATGGCCATCGTGACAATCTGTTTCTTTTTGTGCAGATCAAGTCAAATCATTATTTCGAAAACCATAAACCGAAGGACCTATTGAAATTAACAGAAAAAAATAAACATTAGAATCTAAATTGAAATATTTAACGTAGAATTCCTGTGTGTGTTTAACGATTAAGATCCTCATCATACATACTTATCAGTCACGAAATTCTGTTGAGGGTGGAAGCAATTAGAACTATAAACTAAAACATTAAGATAAATAGACAGTGATATTTCTTTGAATTAGACTCTTATATTATGTTGTTAAGATCCTATCTTTCGAAGTAATGATTTAAAGAAATAAGTGGGTCACGTTGTTAATTTTATTAATTTTATTATTTTTATTCTCTTTCTGTTCTTTGGTTTGTTTTTGTTCCTCTGAAATGAATTGTCAAATTGTGGTCTGTTATGGCCATCATTATCAAAATTCTGTAAAATTGCAGAAAAAGGGGTAAAATTAACCTTTTGATTATTCAAAATGAAGCTTTTTATTATTCAAAATGAAGCTTGTAGAAAATAGAAATACAATAATGAAAGAATGTGGAGTAGATTCACAAGTTGAAGAACAACAATTAAAGCGTTATTCCATTGCTTTACTATGCATTTGCAGAGACTGTAGTCGCTACAGATACTTGGCAAAACCAAACAATGGAACAACGCTTATGTTGTCATTCCTCATTTGCATACAACGCTTCCCTTTCCTTAGCAATTAAATATTGCCGATCTCCTCATGCAAAGCTGTGTATTTCGTTGAATTTGTCCTCACCTTTAGCCCCTTTAGGTTATGTTTTTTTATCAACTGTCCTACTGTTTTTGTAGTCTTCCAAATATTTGATTTTCTTTGCAGTTTAGAGACATAAGTTGTCGAAATGACCAGATCCAGAATCCACAGTTACTGCAATTTCGGTATTTTTAGTTTATTCAAAGATGAGCTTTGTAGGAAGTGCAAATATTTTATCAGGATTCTTGAAAATTATGTACAAGAAGGAGACGAAATAAGACGTTTTTGTCTGTCAGTAAAATAATATGTCACAAAATGAAAGATACAAAAAAATCCATAAGACATACATTTTTTTTTATACAAACTCAATATTTATGAAGTATTGTAATGGTGTGATAGTGATGAGCGTCGCTGTCCGCGTCAGCGTTTGTGTCAGCATTGGTGGCGTTTGTTTTTGTCTCGCCCGCGACGAAAGGCGCGGAAAGCGAGACATATGCGTACAAAGTATGAAGGCGGCGGCGGCGGCGACGGCGTAAACTTTCATGTTAAGTTTTTGTGATTAGGTCACTTTCTCAGTAACTATAAGTGGTAGGTCAATGATATTTGGTA
>MJUU01021160.1:62165-83326 GCA_002080025.1 Modiolus philippinarum | reverse complement strand
TCCGTACCTCATGTCCAGACAATTATTGTTTGAAGCTCCTAAACGTGTTCCATCTTTTTACTGTGTGAAACTCCTTACTGTAGAAAAAAAAAAGAAGGGAAACGGGGAATGTGTCAAAGAGACAACGACCCAAAGGGGAGTAATAACTCAAAGCCACCATAAGATCTCCAATGAACGGTGAGGAAACCTCGCACCCAACGACAGGTCGGAGTCGGCCCCAAATAAAGAGTAATCAAGTTCAGCGAAATAAACAACATCCTAGACTCCTATAGACATAAAGTAAACTAACTAGAAAATAGACTAGACACACAAAGGCTTAATATATTTCCTGGCTTAGGACAGGCGCAAACCTGCTGCGGTGGGGTTAAACTAGTCTTATTGCGCCAAAATCTATCCCCTATAGCCAATGTGATAAATCAAAAAGCAATCTTAACAACAGTAAAATTCAGTAAGCAACAGGACTGGGTCAAATATGAAAAATGAAATTGAAAGAACTAAATATACGGACTAGCATTTTAACTGACATGCCATCTCCAGACCCATTACCACATGACAAATATGTACCTTCAGTATACAGCTTCCACCAAGATCCCTTCCCTTGAGGAATTTAGCATAATGATTTCATGCATATACCAGAATACATAACTCGTGTCCATGCAATACTGAATTTAGAAATTCAGAATATGTTTAGTTAAGATGCAAAGACCCTATCAAAAAAAAAAAAAAATCAATGTGAATACCACAGAAGGCCATACGTAATGACTTGACGTCAAAACCGTTATTATAACCCTTATGAATTAGACGATTTAAAGGTTTCATAAGTTTGTTAGACGAGTAAAAGTATTTTTTACTCTTTTGTAAAAATTACCATAAAAAGGGGATGTGAAATACCAGCCTTGATTAGATGTTTACAGGTTGTATTGTATTTATGAACTTAGTCTTTATATCGATGATAAAATTTAGTAAAGGTTTAACTAGTTTATGATAACGTAAACCCTGATGTAATAGTTTTTATACGACCGCAAAAATTTTGAGGTCGTATAATGGTATGGTGCTGTTGTGTCGTCGTTGTCGTCTGTAGACACTGATGTTTTTAGTCAATAACTTTAGTTCCAATTGATCAATCCTTACCAAATTTTAACACAATGTTCCTTGGCACAAACAGTAAGCTTGGATTGGTTTTTATACGACCGCAAATTTTTTTGCGGTCGTACAGTGGTATGGTGCTGTCGTCGTCGTCGTCGTTGTCTGTAGACACTTTTATTTTTGGTCAATAACTTTAGTTTCAGTTTACTAATCCTTATGAAGTTTTAGCACAATGTTCGTTGGCACAAAAGGAAGGCTTGGCTAAGTTTTGGTCATTGTGGCCCCACCCATTTTTAAAAAAAAGGTGCCAAAAAGGGTTAAATTTGATGTTTTAACATATTTGACTGTAAGAATCTTTATTATTTTGATTGGGTTTCTTTCAGTGTCTTCCTGAGGAAATTTCCAATCAGTAATATGCCAACAGATTTCATGTGGCATTTACCGTTCATGAGATTAATGGGACCCAAAAGGGGCCAATTTCAAAAATTTAATTTTTAGCTCACCTGGCTATAGCCAGGGTGAGCTTTTGCCATCACTTTTCGTCCGTCGTCCGTCCGTCGTCCATCCGTTGTCCGTCCGTCGTCCGTCCGGCGTAAACTTTTCATTTAAAGATCTTCTTCTCTGAAACTACTGGGCCAATTGAAACCAATCTTGGCCACAATAGTCCTTAGATGGTCCCCTGCAAAAAAGTTGTTTTTCAGATCCGTACTATATATAAGATAGCCGCCAGCGGGGATCATAGTTTTAACATTGGACCCTATGGGAAAAGGCATTCAAAGATCTTCTCCTCTGAAACTACTGGGCCAATTGAAACCAAACTTGGCCACAATAGTCCTTAGATGGTCCCCTGCAAAAAAGTTGTTTTTCAGATCCGCGCTATATCCAAGATGGCCACCAGCGGGGATCATAGTTTTAACATTGGACCCTATGGGAAAAGACATTCAAAGATCTTCTCCTCTGAAACTACTGGGCAATTGGATCCAAACTTGGCCAAAAGAACTGCACCCCCATCCAAAATAGCTGCTAGTCTGGAACAAAGTTTAACTTATGATAATATAATACCAATGTCTATTAATAAATTTGAAAATAATGCCCTTAAACATTTGGACTATTTTAACTGCATGTGTCAGCTCTGGCCCAGGTGAGCGATACAGGCTCTTGAGAGCCTCTTGTTGTATTTTTGGTCCGATTTTGATGCAGTTTTTTGCAGTTTATTCCTTATGAAAAATTAACAAGTGCTGCACCATTAGATTCCTTTCCAAGCTATGAGGGACCCCAAGGGGCAAAAATTGCAAATATGCGGATTACCTAAAATTTTTATTTTTCATCCAATTTCAATGGGATTTTTTCTTTAGATTCCTCTCATTGTAGGCTTTCAGTAGGATGTCATCAGATTTGGCGTAGCTCTTACCGTTTCCGAGCTATTAGGGGTCCAAGGGGCCAAAATTGCAATTTTTAGAAATATGTAAAATCTTTAATTTACATCAGATTTTGATGGGATTTATTTATTTGGATTCCTCTCAATGTAAGCTTTCAGTAGTATGTCAACAGATTTGATGTAGCTCTTACCGTTTCCGAGCTATAAGGGGTGAAAGGGGTCAAAATTGCAATTATTAGAAATATGTGAAGTCTTTATTTTTCATTAGATTTTGATGGGATTTTTATCTTTGGATTGTTCTCATTTTAAGCTTTCAGTGATATGGCAGTGTATTTTGCGTTGCTCATTGGTTTCCAAGCTATAATGGGTCAAAAGGGCCAAATTGCAATACTTCAAAATATGTGAAATCTTTATTTTTCATTGGATTTCAGCCTGAGTTTTTTCTTTGGATTGTTCTTGATGGTAGTCAACAGAATTTCTTAGCTCTTACAATATCCTAGAAATAAGGAATTAAAAGGGCTAATTTTTATTTTCACGAGTTTGTGTCATGTTAATTTATGTGTCAAGGTCCTTATTGTGTCCAGCAAGTTACTGTGTCCACATTAATTTTAGTTTACACTTGTTCAAATTTCAGTGGTCGACATTCTGCGGTCGTATCATGCTGCGCTCGGCGTAGCCCTTTATTGTTATTGTGGCCCCGCCCGTCAAAAAAGGGACCAAAAAGGGACAAATTTGGGTGTTTCCATATATGGGCTTTAGAATCTTTATTATTTATCAGAATTTGATGGGGTTTCTTTCTCTGTGCTCCTGAGGAAATTTCTGATCTGGAATATGTCAACGGATTTCATGTTCGATGTACAGTTTACAAGATAAATGGGGCCCAAAAAGGGTGAATGTCAAAAATTTAAATTTCTAAATTTTGTCTGATTTTGATGGTTTTTTGCAGTTGGTTCCTTATGAAAAATTAACAGTGCACATAACCATTAGAATTTGATAACTTGTTTCCTTTTGGAGCTATGTGGGCCAAATGGGGCCAAAATTGCAAAAGTGCATATCACCTTTAATTTTTATTTTTTATCGGATTTTGATGGGATTTTTTCTTTGGATTATTCTTGTTATAAGCTTTCAGTAAAATGTCATCAGATTTGGTGTTACCGTTTCCGAGATATAAGGGGTCAAAGGGGTCAAAATTGCAATTTTTCAAGATATGTTAAATCTTTATTTTTCATCAGATTTTGATGGGATCTTTTTCTTTGGATTCCTCTTGTTGTAAGCTTTCAGAGGTATGTCGACAAATTTGGCATACCTCTTATTGTTTTTGAGTTATAAAGGGTCAAAGGGGCCAAAATCTCAATTTTTAAAAATATGTAAAGTCTTTTATTTTTAATCGCATTTCGTTGGGAAATTTTTTTCTTTGGATTTAATGTAAGCTGTCAGTAGTATGTCAGTAGATTTAGCATCACTCGTACAGTTCCTAGCTTTCAGGGTCTAAAGGGCTAATGTTTATGCTCTAGTTTATGTCCAGCTGATTACTGTGTCAAGCTACTTATTCTGTCCATCTAGATACGGTGACAAGCTCTTAATTGTGTCCACATTCATTTAAAATTACACTTGTTCCAGTTTTCAGTGGTCGACATGCTGCGGTCGTATCATGCTAGGCTCGGCGTAGCCCTTTATTCAGTTATGAAAAGATTCCGTTCATTAAAATACATACTCGAGCAAAACAAGTTGAGATAATGGCCACATTCACTTTAAAATGTACTAAATCAAATTGCATTTATCGACATGCTGCGCTCGGTGTAGCCCTCTATTGTATTTCTCAATTGTGCGTTTGTCTGCAACGCGAAACATGCATGACAGCATAATACAGAAATAGATAATCTAATCTTTATTTGATAGAGATATTTTGTGAGCAAATGATACACATATATATATCAATATATTACGACATGTTTTTCTTGAACAATGGTAACATTTTTCCTAATTTAAGTGTGTCTGAAGTTGGATGAAATTGTGTTCCCTGTTTATCGCAGAAGTAAAATAAATTTTTCAATGTTTTTCTAAAAGACTTATTTACAGCACAATAAAGAACAAAATTTACAGAGAAATTCAATGCCTGCATGAAGTTTGTCACATAAATGATCATTTGCAATGTGTAGTTTTTGTCATGTGTTTCAGTTGCGACATTTGAATATATGAACTTTAGCACTTCAGAAGGTGATACTAGAATAAGGAATAATACAACAACGGCTACTAAGGTAGCGGTAACGCTGTTTAATGCGTTATCCGATTGTTTTCGTTTTGGTTTGATGAGTCTGCTCCGTGTTTTTGATGATACCGTAGAATATAAATCTGGATCTGTAGTCGGTGTGGCAACAGACGTTGCATTACTATTGAACCGGCATCGATGCACCCCATTTCCGTTGACCATTTGTTTTCTAAGCTTCTTAGCTCGATGAATTTTATAAATGAGGCAGGCATTGAAATAAAGCAATGCAGCACATGGAATAAAATCAAAGAGTACAGCCCATATAAGTCGCCGAACTGCAACCATATCTAGTCCGTATTCTTTACGAGGTTGGATGTCGTATAACATTGAATTATCTGCACATTTTGTTTCCTGAAGTACATTTTCAAAAAAGAGGGGAATGGAAAATATCATGCACAAAAAGTATACCAAAAATATTGTTATTTTAGTTTTTTTAAGTGATATAATTTTTCGAGCCTTAAATGGATGACAAACTGCTAGATATCTTTCACCTGCCATTACAACTATCAACCACGTGCTTGTTATTATGAACACCGTAATCAAACTAGATCCCAGCCATTTATAATACAGTATTGCATTTGGTTCCGTGTAATTTGTATCGGCAGGCATCAATGTGAACAGCAAGGCTAGCAGACAGAACATAAAATCAGAAACTGCTAATCCTATTAATCCAAGATGTGCTGATTTTTCCATTTTTGTTAAGGAACGATGAATTTTTTCCTTTGTTAGGACCATTAAATTTAGCATATTCCCTATTAATCCAAAAGCACACACTACTGGAACTCCAATTTCCATGAAATAGAAGTGGAGTCGTTTTTCCAATTCTGCTTGTGGTGACAGATCTGGTGGTGGTTTTGTAACATTGTCAAGACTGTTGTTCAGGCAAGTTGCCATTATCTGAAAAATATAGAAAAGCCAATTTTAACGAAGGAAATTATTCCATTCTAGAATTAGATATACAAACAAAAAAGATTCTATATGTTTGTCCATATATTTGTCTTTTTTGATAATCACTTGAAGTTTCAACCTGCAAATAAGAAAAAAGATATGGTTGTTGCTCAAAGTTTTTACGAGGAAATACTTATTCAGCTTATGTTTGTCACACTAAAACGTAGAAGGTACAGGCGCACCTCCTAATGAGTCATAAGATAGAGTAATCAACCTTACGATAGATAATCAGATATTTCTTTCTTATTATTATAACAATTTAAACTTCTATTAGCAACTAGAAGTAACCCGCGCTAGCCGCTTGTCGATAAAAAGCGAAGTGCAAAATATTTAGACCATTTTTGTAACCAACAAATTCTAACCATGGGAATTGATGCCTATGACTACATTGTAGTACATTTGAGTGAAAAGTCTTATGAGAGCATCACATTACCATCATGGCTTAGCAATAATGCACGTTTGTGATGAAAAGGGATTTCTATTAGTATGCTTTCCTCCATTTTTAAATGTTTGTTTTTCTTTTGAAAAATATGGTGAGTGAAATTGGTAAGATATTGGACGGTGGATGGATTGCTGCCAAAAGGGCACATTAGTCTGCAATAAATTGCAAGACAAAAAATTTTAAATTTGTTAATCAGTTGCAAAAATATAATATTTTGGTTTTCATTTTTTATCATTTATATAACAAAACCAGGTTGAACTTTATTGTTTTGTATCAAATATATCCTAACAGGGTACATCATTTTTCTTGAGCACCTTGCTTACAGTTTTCAAGATAGAAAGTTTGTATATTGCAGTTTAGTGGTACATATACAGATATCCATATTTTATTGATTTAAGTTTTAATAATTTTTGCCATTAATACCAGTTGCAGAACAAATTCATTTTTATGCCAAACATCTGCCAACAACTGACTTAATTTGTCCCCGCACAGGGAACGATATACCAGTGTCGCATAATACATGTAAAGGTTTGACAGATTCCTATAGGCAAGCTAATCTGTCAATGTAGAAGAAAGTCACATCTCTCCTCATGTTCTAGTGTATATTACTACAGATGCTACCAAAAGCTGGGAACCCACACTTACACTATATTCAATGTTAAGCCGCAAACTAACACTATACAGACGAAAAAATATTATTTCAGTTGAGAAGCAAAAAGTCAGTCTGACAAAATATAACGTTTTATTTTTTTAAAATTTACATTTGTAGATTAGAAAAGGTTAAGAAGCTTATAAGAGTTTTATTTGAAATATTCATGTCGAAACAAAACTTTGATATTTGTACTGCTTTGGGTTTTTATCTGATGGGTCTTATTAAGTTATACAACGCAACCCTATGATCCACCAAGAATTTAGTTTTGAATAATTCATATCAAAGATCTTTCAGGAATTTGATTACTGATAATGAAAAATCAGAATAAATGTTGGATATATGATTACATTGAATGACATTGTGGTGTAAGTTTTTAAAGCTGCTAATTAAGAGATGAACACTTCATTGCCACTTTTCTTGTCAGCAAATACATGCTTAAAGCATATAGTTATTGAGTTTTTAGCTCACCTGGCTATGCCAGGGTGAGCTTTTGCAATCACTTTGCGTCCGTCGTCCGTCCGTCCGTCCGTCCGTAAACTTTTAATTCAAAGATCTTCTCCTCTGAAACCACTGGGCCAATTGAAACCAAACTTGGCCAATATAGTCCATAGGTGGTCCCCTTTGAAAATTGTGTCGCTCAGGTCTGTACGTCATCCAAGATGGCCGCCAGCTGGGACCAAAATTTAACATTGGACCCTATGGAAAAAACGTTTCAAATTCTTTTTCTCTGAAACTACTGGGCCAATTGGAACCAAACTTGGCCACAATAGTCCTTGGATGGTCCTTTACAAAAAAGTGTTTTTAGGTCCGCCCGATTTCCAAGTTGGCCGCCAGCGGGAAACATAGTTTTAACATTGGACCCTATGGGAAAACACTTTCAAAGATCTTCGTCTCTGAAACTACTGAGCCAATTGGAACCAAACTTGGCCACAATAGTCCTTGGGTGGTCCCTTACAAAAAAGGTGTTTTTTTAGGTCCACGTGATTTCCTAGATGGTCGGCAGCGGGAAACATATTTTTATCATTGGACCCTATGGGAAAACATTTTCAAAGATCTTCTTCTCTGAAACTACGGAGCCAATTGATACCAAACTGGGCCACAATAGTTTTTGGGTGGTCCCTTACAAAAAAAGGTGTTTTTTTAGGATCGCACTACATTCAACATGGCCGCCAGCGGGGGACATAGTTTTAACATTGGACCCTATGGGAAAACACATTCAAAGATCTTCTCCTCTGTTACTACTTAGCCAATTGGAACCAAACTCGGTCACAATAGTCCTTGGGTGGTTCCTTACAAAAAGGGTGTTTTTGAGGTCCGCGCAATTTCCAAGATGGCTGCCAGCGGGGAACATAGTTTTAACATTGGAACTTATGAGAAAACATTTTCAAAGATCTTCTTCTCTGAAACTACTGAGCCAATTGGTACCAAACTTGGCCACAATACTCTTTGGGTTGTCCCTCACAAAAAAGGTGTTTTTCAGGATTGCGCTACAATCAACATGGCCGTCAGCGGGGGACACAGTTTTAACATTGAACACTGTTGGAAAACACATTCAAAGATCTTCTTTTCTGAAACTACTTGGCCAATTGGAACCAAACATGGCCATAGTAGTCGTTAGATGGTCCTTTGCAAGAAAGGTGTTTTTCAGGTCAGTGCTATATTCAAGATGGCCGCCAGCGGGAAACATAGTTTTAACATTGGACCCTATGGGAAAACATTTTCAAAGATCTTCTTCTCTGAAACTACTGAGCCAATTGATACCAAACTTGGCTGCCAGCGGGGGATATAGTTTAACATTGGACCCTATGAGAAAACACATTCAAAGATCTTCTCCTCTGAAACTACTGGGCCAATTGGAACCAAACTTGGCCACAATAGTCCTTAGGTGGTCATTTGCAAAAAATGTGTTTTTCAGGTCAGCGCGATATTCAAGATGGCTGCGAGGGGAAAACATAGTTTTAACATTGGACCCTATGGGAAAACACATTCAAAGATCTTTTCCTCTTAGATGTACTGAGCCAATTGGAACAAAACTTGGCCGCAATAGTCATTGAGTGGTCCCGTGCAAAAAGGCGTTTTTCAGGTCAGCGCGATATCCAACATGGCAGCCAGCGGGGAACTTAGTGTTTCCCATGGGGTCCAATGTTAAACTAAGAGAGGTGTTCTCCCCTTTAACTAATTGGGGATATTGGATTTATAGTTTAATTATATATAAGGGCTCTTTAACATAAAATGTCTATGTTAATCAAGGGCCAGGTGAACGATACAGGCTCTTGAGAGCCTCTTGTTTTTTTTTTCTTTTTTTGTTATCCTGTATATCTAGTCGTTATAGGGAAACATTGGGTGTATTTGGTTTAAGAATGGTTGCCTTCGTACATCTTCTTAATTCAATAATTGGTTTGACCTCGCACAAGAAACTGAATTATAAATATATCGATGAAAATTTACATTTATGGTTCGGAACACCCGCGAAAAGCACAAAAATTGCGTGAAAAAAAAAAGATTTGTAATATTAATTCTTATTTTTTCAATGTTTAAAAAAGGAAAAAAATATACATGTATATAGTGTTAAAACATTGGAATTTACATTCGCCTAGTAAATTGTGTATAGCATATGTCAAAAGTTACTTGAAATATAAAGCTTAATTTTGAATATTTGTTTTCCTAAAATGAATGCAGAAATTAAAGAAGTAAAATTTCATATGTCAGTATTTCAAAGAACACGTATGATTTTACTGACTGGTAGTGAGTTTAAATAGATAATTGTAAAATAAAGTAAAAAATAGAAAGATCAGTGATTGAATTTCGAAAATAAATCAAGCCGACAAGTTATCAATATCGCATACTTTTTTCACAACCATTTAATAAACTTGACACCTAGTTCCTGTTTTAATATTCTTCGACACTATCAGAATTGTAGATGGTATGAGAACTTTTCAACTGTTACACATTTAAGAATCCGGAAAATGTCATTACAAGTGATTCAATGCATCAATTGAGTGAAAAGAAATTATTTTTGTCCTTCATTAACTCAATTTTGATACTGATTAAAGTTCAAAGATTATCTGCGAACAAAGTCTACATTAAGGATAAAATAAGAAGTGAAGCAATCAAAGTTATCTATTTTATTCTATTGACGTACTTCAAGTACTTGTATATCTTGTTATATTTTATAGGGTTACATGAGATCTATCGATAAACTCCTCGAGCGAGAGGAAAAATCATATTATGCTGCTGTCAATACTTGTCAATTCCACCATTTCCGAAATAAAATCAGAACTTGTTTTTCTCCAACTCTCTATTTTTCATTTGTCCTTTCTACATGCATGATTAACCTAGTAGCCTGACATATGTCATGGAATACAATAGTAGTATATGAAAAGGTTCAGATATTGTAGATCAAAATTTGTTTCTGTCAAAGATCTTTTACTTGTACTTATATTAAGGATTAAAGTAATCTTGTTCGTAGATTGACAGATATTTCAATAGTGTTATGATGAATGAGGGTCTTAGCGAAGACAGGGAGCAAGACTTGATTCAAAATTCAAAATTCCGATCAAACGATAATATTATCATTATTGAACTGTTCTATTCATAATGATGTTACATATCCAAATGTTCAAATTTTATATTATATTTAGATTTTTTACGACACTGCTATGCACACAACTTGCAAAAAAATATACAAAATTCACATATATATAACACCTTATTAGTGTTGGTTAACATTGTAGTGTCATTCAATGTGCTATTGGACTATTATTTATTTATTAAGGTACATACTTAGCACAGATATGTATTGTTTTGCATACGTAATGTAGTCTGGAGTTAGCACTCCATATTAACATACACCGTCACATATGCCATATCAGACTGTCTCGTTCTGAAATGGCCATATCCATATGATATGACCATATCAGCCCGGAAATTAAGATAAAACCTAATTGGAAGTATATAATAAACAGATTAGAATGTGGCCTTTTTCATATCATCACTGTTTTCATTCCTCGACCCAAATCAGCCCTCGGTATGATAACCGTGCTGATGTATCAATATATAACGTTACTCGTATCACATTGAATTTGTAGAAGATGTTATGAAATGACCATACTTATAACATATTGATTGGCATGACATTGCTGAAACCGACCATTCCAAAACTATAGAAAGTCTCACACTGAGTTTGTTCAGAAATAATGCTAAAAAGGGCCCAACGACGTCATTCGTTGTTGCTTTCCAATTATGTAACGGTATTTTACTTAATGATGTGATGTGTTAATCGCCCAGACACAAGGCAAAAATGAGAACAAATGACTTCTTGTTAAGAATAGGATCATAAGCAGTCTAACAATATCCCAAATTTGTTATCAGTCAACCGAAAACTAATATGCAATTTATTTTAAAGACATTATAAAAATTTATAAAGCTTTGCAGAATTATACATGAAATAAAAGGCATTGAGACTATTAACACGTTTCATTGCAAAAGCAAAGCCAATTTTATTGCATGCTAATTTGCTTTTTGAAATGTCCATTAATGCTTCAAATATTGAACTTAATAAAGTGCACACTAGCTAATGCAGGAAAATTGACATCTTCCCAGCTTATCAATCTGCTACAAAGTCATTTCCAAAGATGGTGTTTATAATGTACACAGTAAAACAAAGGAAACTGAATGAATTAAAACGTAAGCGATTAAAAAAAATAAAATATCGTTTGATTAGATCGAATCAAACATTTTAATAAATCTTTTTCTCCCTCGACTTAAGTGTATGCTAACAAAATGTGACGGTGGTATTGGCGTAAATTTTGTTAGCAATTCGAGGATGCAATGATATACCTGGCATAGGCCCGTCCTTTTAAGAAAATGTATATCTCATTGGATTTAGATAAAAACTAATGAAGAACACACATAAATCGTACTTTTCTACCAACCTTAAGAAATTCTCCACAACTCATAGTATAAATGATAGATGTTTGTTACATGGAAAACTGCTTAAAACTTGTGTATTTATTTTCTATATTTGACATACTCTACAACACAGTTTAGAACAATCCGCATCTATCATATTTTACAGTTTCAATATACATTTGTGAATCCGATGACATTTTATTAATGTATTTCATTTTGACTTTCAAGGTTCCAATTATAACTTCCCCGTGAAGACTTTGCATTGGAAAAAGATCAAATTCCCAAAAATTTGCACAAATACAACTGATTTCAGATTCCGGCAATATATTTATATTGATAAGCGTTCGAATAGAAAAGGTACATGCACAACTACACGGCAAGAAATAACTTGCTAAATACTTAGTCCTCCATTGAAGACATGTGTCTCCTGCGTAATAACACACAAAAAAAAACCCAAAACAAAAAAAAAAAAAAAACAAAAAAAAAACAAAAAACAAAAAACAAAAATCTTAGTTCCATCAAACAGGAAGTGGGCATGCAAGAGATCCCAGACGCTCTTACACGGTAAAGGTCCCAATACTAATACTCCATACCAAATCGCAGATGGCAGGAATGTGTGTTTCCTGCGAAAAACACGACTAAAATGTTTAAGACACGAAAATTCTAAGTGCCGTCAAACAGGAAGTGGGAATGCGAGTGATCCCAAAGTCTTTTACACAGTATAGATACCTATACTGTATACTCCATATTGAATCGCAGATAGATGGGATGTGTTGTTCCTGAAAAAAAACGTGACAGAAATTTTAAAGACAAAAATAATCGCATTACAAGCGAAGGATAACAGTAAACACGTAAGTTATGTGAAACAGGAAGTTGGTATGCGAGAGAGCCTAAACTCTGTCACTTGTTAAAGTTTTCCATAATGATACTTCATGCTAAATTTCACAAGCTCGGGTACATGGTTCCTGTTAAAAATGTGATCCTGATTTTCTTGACGCCAACGACACAAGAGAGATAGATCCTTTTATGTGGCCACTACGCGAGCTTGATAAATTGGAGTTTTCTATGTATCGTGTGCGTTTTTGTCACAAGTACATTCACTCCATATCCTTTCATTGTTTTCAAGATTCAAATTCCGAATCAATTAAATCAACAGGTAATTTAGACTGAATTGATTTTTGGCGGAGATTTTGGACTGTAGTTATAGGTTTGGTTGAGTTATTATTGAATTAATGTGTTGACTGTGGTGGTAGGTTTTGGTGGTTTATTTTTTCATGAGTAATAAGAATTCGAATTGTTATGAAGTGTGTTGTTCATTACAAGCAATGAAATAAGAAACTTCGTCATCGTGTTTGTTATCTGCAACTGGTTCAGAAATATAAGTTGCATTCGAACGAAAGTTTCAGGATATTTTGTTCGCCCGATCGGATTCTGCAATTCATACTTCAAATTTCAACTTTTATCTAATTTACTGTATGGTAATAAGAAAAAAAAAGGAATCATTTCTTGTGTATTGAGATAGGATACATCACACAACATTGTGTATTCTAGTGGATTACTAGGTATTTGCTACATTTCTACAAACATTTAATCCTGTTATAAAACACCTCTTGTGAATTAGATGAAACAACCCTTTGAAACCATTTTGTATTTTAAGGAGCGAGAAGTTGTTAAAATGTATATTAGATTCATATAAATCAATTGCGGTCAATTCCCTCTATCAAACAGAAGTGTAATCCTATCTTTTTTCAGCTGTTTTCTAATGCATTACAGGTTATGCTTTTTTTCCTCAGTATTATTAGTAATTACTACGCATTTTCAGGCGTTCTTGATATTATACTATTGTGTTCATCGTTTCATCTTTCTCAAAGAAGATGTACATTTCATGTAGTTTCTTTTATTGCATTATTATGACTTAATTATTGTTGCTGGCCAATGAATAGTATTTTATATCCGTCATGTGGGATATAAAAGTTCCAATAAATATATATTTTAATGATTTTTCTGACTTTGAAATGCAACTGAATGTGTTATACTATTATCTTTAGATAAAATATAACAGTAAAATAACAATATCATGTCGGATTGTTTTCATATTCATGGTTAGCTCTGCAAAAAATAAATACAAGTATGTTTCAGTAACTTCGGTATTTTGTTATTTCAAACAGCCTTCAATCTTTCTAGACTTGAAGGGAAATTAGTAGAATTGACTTATATAGCAAAGTGTTAAGATTACATAATGAAAAGCTTAATAGAAGTAGTATACTTTCTGCTAAACAAAATATGTTGTGTATTTGAAATTATCATTACAAAAATTAAAACAGATAGAGGTGTTCATCATTTTATCTACATCCTTTGACTTGGTCAACAAATCGTTATAAGAAGTTTGCACATTATCAGTCCTTTCGTAAATTAATGACAACATCAATAGTTCCTTATCTGAATTCAGTATTAAAATTTCTGTATAATTTCTTTTAAGGATATATAATGTATAAGCGACAAAATATTTTATTTCCAATGAATAAATTTAACTTACAGAGGTAATTCCCCTTACAAATATAAATACAACTTTCATTCATCTCTTGTAAATATTACCTTGTAAGTGCAACTCCTCTTAAAGCACATGAAGGTTTTTGATGAAACTTTACACAAAGGAGGGACACCATATGGAGATGTGCATGAAGGAATATGATTATTGTCCGCAACGAGGATGGGGTTGATAATCCTACTATGACGTTTCAATGATTTCATCTGCATATTACCTTATTAGCGCTACCTTTGTTAAATCACTTGCAGGATTTTAATGAAACTTTACTCAATAGGAAACTATATGGAGATGTACATGAAGGAATACAATGTTGTTTAAAACCAGAAAGAGGAGAGAAATGGACTTTGACTTTTCATGGATTCCATCTGCACATGTTACCTTATAAGCGCAACTCCTCTTAAACCACTTGAAGGATTTCAGTGAAAATTTACACAAAGGGAGGACATTATATTGAGATATGCATCAAGGAGTATTATTTACTGTCTGAAACAAAGAACGGGAGATAATTTTACTTTATATTAATTCATTCTGTAATGATTTTTTGGACGTCAACAATTTTTCAAAGAAATAATTCAAATGATATCTGGTAGATATTGTGAAATAAGCTATGGGAGAGAAGCACATTTTTCATGGGAATTCTCTTGAGAAATTTTTCAAAGTATTGGAACGAAATATCTGTAAAGCTTATGATTTGAAAAAAAATGTCAATGAAGCAAAAATGGCGAATTTATTATTTTTGTCTGAATTCGACAGAAAAGTTATTTCTTCTGGATTACTAGTATATCATTGTGTCCACACCATACTCTTTTTGTATCCACACTTGAACTGTGTCTAAACTTGTATTGTGTCCACCCCTTCCTAAATTTGTTCTTACCATATTGATTCAGAGTTCAGTGAGTGGGGTATATCTGGCTGCAATCCGGCGACAAACTTTATTTTATGTAAGCTTTCTCTTTCTGGGGTCTTACAGAATTTGTGTAGCTCTAACGATTTCAAGATTACAAGGAATCAACAGGGCTAATTCCCCCTAGTGTCCAGCTAATTGCTGTATCAAGTTTCTTATTATGTCAAACTAATAACTGTGTCAAGCTCTTTATTGTGTTCACACTTATTTCAAATAACACTTGATAAAATTTCAGTGGCAGACATGCCGTGGTCGTATCATGTAGCGTTTTGCGTAGCCCTTTATTTGTGTTTGTGAATACATGTTGTCTTTGGTCTTCCTTTAATGTTTGCCCAATTAATGTAATCAACTTATACGTTCTACTGCATTGATTTACAACCAAAACCGAAGGTAAGTGATTATTTTTAGATTGTTAAAATGTAATAATAAATTTTGAATTTAGTGCATTTTTATAGTCAAGGGTATGATCAACATGAAACATCAAGGTACTTCAATGTTTATTTTCCATTACATGGACAGTTTTCTAATTCTTTTGTTATAAAATGTGTTTTATAACATCAACACCAAATAAATTGTCTGCAGCTATTTTGATGTTTTACCTAGCAACAACACAGCCAGCATCAAGTAAAATTATGGTTTAGCTTCAGTATTTTCATGTACATTGGTTTCCGTAAAGCAATAAAGTCTGATGAAAATACAAGTTATTGTACAATAATTATCTTACAAATGTTCCCAAAATAATTGCAAATAACTGAATAGGAAGTGGAATTTTGATTTTGCCAAGAGGAATGTAAAAATTTTGATTGAATAAAAATGATGGAAAACAATATAACGATAATAGAAAATCCGAGAATGTAACAAAAACATGCCAAAAGTAATGACAACATAATAATGAGAAAAAAGCCAGTGAACAGATACTTCAACCAAAGCCAGAAACAGAGTATATATTAGGAAATTGTAAGGTATCCATCTATGATCATCTATTAAAGAGAAAGCTTATTTTGAATGTACCAATGAAGTACTAGTTTTAATAAACAAACATGAAACTCGTGTACGTGTATTGGCTTTGTTGAGTGTTAATAAAACTAACAGGCACTAGTACACTGTTGGCGCAAAATTATACGATTTGAAAAAAAGCCTGAATTTGCAGTTAACTCGAGTTCCGTAGGTGGCGAGTCAAAAAAAAAATGAAATTAAAATTAATGATAAGGGATCAATGAACCTTTTTTGCACATTCAGTAGGTTACGAAATAAGTCTTGACCTTCATTTTATTAGTATAGTAAAAGAGAAAACATAGAAAAAATCCCCATGGAGGGACTATTTTTCAGTATTTTATGAATATGCAAACTATATAGCACTTTTCCAGTGATGCATATAAAGACAAAAAAAATCAAGTTATTCTTTTAGCCTCTTAATTTTGTTTACCTTTGAAAGGCTCTTGCAATCTTTTTGCACGTCTTATTTTTTTACCGACAATATTAGTCACTGGAATAACTGGTCCATCTATTTTTCACTTTTTGTCAAGATCCTTTACGAAAATTTGTCCCCACAAATAACTAAATACCGAAGTTACTGTGAATTTTGATTCTGCATATGCGCATTTCGACAACTTATGTCTCTTCAGTGCAGATAAAATCTAAACGTTTTGAAGACCATAAAGTCAAAGATGTTTAAAAACTGATAGAGAACAAATTACCAAATATGATCTTAATAGAAAGCCAAAATCAGCTAAGGACAGGGCTTTGCATGCGGGAGATACTCCTTAGTTTGAACAAAATTTACAAAAATTAGATATTGCAAGATTCCAAATAGTATAAGCTTTCGGGTCAGCACCGAAGTACTGACTACTGAGCTGGTGAATACCCTCGGGGACTAACAGTCCACCAGCAGAGGAATCGACCCAGTGGTAACAAATAACTAAATACCGAAGTTACCGTGAATTTTGATTCTGCATATGCGCATTTCGACAACTTATGTCTCTTCAGTGCAGATAAAATCTAAACGTTTTGAAGACCATAAAGTCAAAGATGTTTAAAAACTGATAGAGAACAAATTACCAAATATGATCTTAATAGAAAGCCAAAATCAGCTAAGGACAGAGCTTTGCATGCGGGAGATACTCCTTAGTTTCAACAAAATTTACAAAAATTAGATATTGCAAGATTCCAAATAGAATAAGCTTTCTGGTCAGCACCGAAGTACTGACTACTGGGCTGGTGAATACCCTCGGGGACTAACAGTCCACCAGCAGAGGAATCGACCCAGTGGTAACAAATAACTAAATAACGAAGTTACTGTGAATTTTGATTCTGCATATGCACATTTCGACAACTTATGTCTCTTCAGTGCAGATAAAATCTAAACGTTTTGAAGACCATAAAGTCAAAGATGTTTAAAAACTGATAGAGAACAAATTACCAAATATGATCTTAGCAGAAAGCCAAAATCAGCTAAGGATAGAGCTTTGCATGAGGGACATACTCCTTAGTTTCAACAAAATTTACAAAAATTAGATATTTCAAGGTTCGAAATTGAATCGGCTTTCGGTTCAGCACCGAAGTACTGACTACTGGGCTGGTGAATACCCTCGGGGACTAACACTAAACAGTCCACCAGCAGAGGAATCGACCCAGTGGTAACAAATAACTAAATACCGAAGTTACTTTGAATTTTGATTCTGCATATGCGCATTTCGAGAAGTGACTAAATAAATTTAAATTCCGCATATGCATTTCTTTTTAATAAGGTTTCTAAACGGAGAGGTATTTTAACATTTTTTACAAAGACAAGTCTTTATGTGTTTTTCTATGTAATCAATAAACGTCCGTTGTATCCGATCATAATCAAGCTTACATCGCAAGAGGGCGACTATTGCCATCAGGGGCAAAGCTAGATATAAAATAAAGTATAGGCACCTAAACGGCAGGAGGTCTGGGCCTATTAAGGCCCCCAGTGGGTCCAGGGCAAAGCCCTGGTGGGGGGGGGGGCGGCAGCTCCGACAATTTAGCAGAAAGGAAATGATAGAAGGTTACGTTTATCGTATCTAGTGTCCTGCGTATTGAAACTTTGCCTGTAACTTTGATTGTTGTGTACCAAACCTCAATCCTGACAGCATTTGCCCACATCTAGAAGAAACTTATGCAAATAAAAGTCTTGAACTCGCTGTGACGTCGTATCATTTTAAAAGTCGTCAATGTGAGGGCAGAAGAACAAAGCGTCGTTCAATTGCAATGGTGGGAGATAAATTGTCTTGTGCACATTTTTTTCAGTATCAATAAAATACATGTAATTAATTAATGTAATATCAAACTGTGACACACATTAAATGACGTACCTACCACTATTTAACGACAAAAGCATTTTTACTGTTATTTTAATTGATTTACACAAGAGGCTTTCAAGATCCTTTATCGCTCATCTGGACCATGGCTGACATATACATATTAATGACATTTCCAAATTTTAAACTATACTCCTAGCTGGTGACCACCTTGGATTAGACGCAGACCTGTCAGACAAAAATTTCTACGATTACTTGTTTGATTAAGTTTGTGTCCAATTGGATAAGTCATTTCAAAGACAATTCTTTAGTAGGGTCCAATATTTAACCATCTCGCCGCTGACAGCCATCTTAGACGAGGTTAGGCCCGCAGGATACTTTTTTAAGCGAGCATCTTAGGACTATTCTGACTAAGTTTGGTTGTAATTGGACTATTAGTTCTGAGAAGATCTTAGTGTGTTTCCCGTAGATTACAATATTAAACTATGTTCCCAGTTGTCAGCCATATTGGATGAGGTACGCTCCTGCCGGATATTTTTTTTAAAAGGACCATCCAAGTACCATTTTCACCAAGTTTGCTTATAACTGGACTAGTAGTTTGTGATAGATCTTTGAATTTGTTTCCCCCGGGTCAAATATATGACTGTCGGACATCTTGGATGAAGTGCGCAACTGCCGGATAAATTTTATTGTGACCAAGTTTGGTTCCAATATGCCCAGTGGTTTCAGAAAAGAAGATCTTTGAATGAAAAGTTTACGGTGGACGCCAAGTGATGGCAAAAGCTAACTCTGGCATAGACATGTGATCTAAAAGGGAAAGAGAGTTTTTTTTAAACGATTGAAAAGGGCTTTTCTAATTTTACTCTTTATGCTAGCCAGGGATGCATGCACATTATACGTATCTGATCAGGACATTTTTAATGTGTTTTTCATTTTCTCGTGACATTTGGCATAATTTGAAATAAAATGCATTCCATATTAAATTACAATTTTGCCTCTAGAGTAAGGCACGTCACTGTAGGATTAACTAAGACCAAGGATAAAATGAATATACAAATTGGATAGAAAGCCGATTATTCACTCCCTGTGTTAAACTATTAAAATGCCATTTATATTCGAGTAACATTCAAAAATAAAAATTTGAAGAAAAGTAAACACAAAGGCAATATTTTCTTTTGTTTGTCCAGTAAGGTACCCTATTGATTGATGAAAGCAGGATATGTAACTTTCCGAGAAGGGAACTTATATTTAAAAGCATCAATCCACTTAGAAAAAGCAACTATTATTTTGGCTGACGCTGCAACTAACCCTGGACTTCGAAGTATAGCAAGATCTGGATATGGTGTATATATGATGGTGCTTGAAGCGATAGGGACTCTTGACTTGTGCTTTTCGAACCATATGTAGAAGGTCCGTCTGAACTTCGGGTTGAACATCCTGTTCTGGTGTTTTTATTTTTTTTCCCGATGGACAAATTAATCCATCATTGATTCTACGTACTTCAATCGAAACGGAACCGATATTCCATGTTGTAAATGCGACAGCGTTAGTGGTCTGGACAGGGTTGCAAAAACTTCAGTTAAATTTAATTGACAAATTAAATTCAAGTTGTCACGGTGAAATTTAATCCTTAACATAAGCAACCAAAAATATACTATAAATGTTAATTGTCATAGGCAAAGGCACCTAAAAAATTAAACTACGCCCCTGCCCATTGAAATGAATAGAGGAACCGTAAAAAGGATTGCTGTAAAGTTGTATTGGTATTTAGGCTGCGAATTCTGATATTGCAGTATGTTTAAAAACTGTGTTTCCAAACACATTTGTTTCATACATTCTACTAATTTGTTTAAGCAATTTAGATAAAAAAGGTAATTATGCAGCACGAAAACAAAACATCAATACTCCTGCATTTTTTTTTATTAATGCAAATATTTGATAGTGAGACATGGTTTCACTTTCTTGACATTAAAAAAAATTGAGACATGGCAAGTGCCATCTGCAGAAACTTTATCAACTATATCCACAGTAACTTTGGTATTTTGCAGTTGATGCAACTTTGACAAATGTTGTTTTGCAATGGACGTATGTCCAAAAATTAATTAATTTTTTTTTCTGGTAGATTGTTAAAGAATTTTTTAAGACGCCAATTTATCACAATAGAGAAATCTCATTTAAATTATTGTATTGACAGAATTATGAAGATAAGTAGCTATGCTAGAAGTGTTTTCAATAGTTTATGCATGGCACCAATTTGTTTCTAGGAGATTAAAAATCGGTCAATGGTCTTCAAGCAGAAAGATAGTTACAGTGTCAAGAAATGTTATCTTTCATAACACCATACGATTATCACTTGAAAACAATTTTATAAGAAGGAGAAAAAAAAATAGTGACATGACATGCGTTGATTTCAGAAAGTATATAGCGAAAAGGGGAAGAATCTATAACATGAATAATAAAAAAATAAAATAATATAAAAAGAGAATACGTGCAAACCCTGTAAGTTGTTCAAAACCAGTTAATTATTTTTACGCTGCATTTCAAACCATTCAACACTAAAAAATACAATTCAGAAAATGTAGAATTGTACTTGAAGTTAGATATCCATTTTAATTGATTAGCAGTCCAGAGCACATATAGTGACAGTAAAAACTTCAGATTATATCCATTTATGAAAAGAATGAAGAAAAGATAATTTCTGTTTTCATTGTAATAGTAAGAAAAATAAATGTCGTCTTTGAT
>MJUU01021160.1:47731-58040 GCA_002080025.1 Modiolus philippinarum | reverse complement strand
TGTATTTGTAGTTATTGACACTTTTAATGTAGTAATTTTTTGTAGCCTACTTAGAAACTGTTCTTGATTGCCGGGAATTGTTCCAAAGAATAAAGGCAGTTTTTGCATTCCGGATTTTACACGAATTTACATGTCAACTAAAAAAATTGTGAACAGTTTCTCATAGTATCCAAATAGTAAAGTAAGCGTTTTTACCAATGTTTTTATGCTTGCAAAATCAAATGTTTTGTAAACATTTACTTGCTATGAAGACAATACCAAGTTAATGTTTTCTAGAGACAAAACTTTTTCCTTACGCGTAGCGGAGGGAAATAGTGTCGAAGGGGCGATAAACTTGCTTTTTCTACAATTTTTAGTAAGATAGCATTTTGTTGTACGGAAATTGAAAATCATAGGCGTAAGGATGACGACATAGGTCAGTAGTCTTAAAGACTATTGACCAATGGCGTCACAGCGACGCATTTATATTCAAAATTACGTGACTTTTTATAGCATACTTGGCCTAAAAAGCCATGTGAGCTTTTGTCATCACTTTGCGTCCGTCGTCTGTCTGTGGTCTGTCATAAAATAATTGTAACAGATAAAGGTCAAGTTTAAATTAAAGGTCAAGTGTAAATTGCAAAAATGTTAAGCATATCAAGATCTACCAAATCTGAAATTTTGAAGAAAATCCAAAAAACCCTTGCAGGAGCTTTTGCCCCTTTTCACTGAATTTTCAAAATTTTCAATAGTTTTCGTCTTTTATTTGCAAAACTAAAGAAGATGAATGTTAGGAATAAGTTGATAAAATATTTGCCATGCTATGTCGACTTCAAAACTGGTATTGAAAATTGTTGGTTGACCACCATTGTCAAAATGGTCGCAAAAAAGGCGGGAAAATTAAACATTGTCCGATTTCAATTAGCTTTGGTTTCGAAATAGATATTGATGTTGCGACTTAAAAACCGCTGTTGAAAATTGTTCGTTTACCGCCATTTTCAAATTGGCCACAAAAAAGGCGGAAAAAGTCAACATTGTCCGATTTCGATGAAATTTTGTTTTCTTATAGATATTGATGTCGCAACTTCAAAACCGATATTAAAAATTGTTTGTTCACCTCCGTTTTCAAAATAGCCACCAAAAAAGGCGTGAAAATTCAACATTATCCAATTTCAATGAAATTTGGTTTCCAATTGGATATTGATGTCGGTACTTCAAAACCGGTGTTGAAAATTGTTCATTGACTGCCATTTTCAAATGGCTGCTAAAAAGGCGGGAAAAATTCAACATTTTCCAATTTTCAATGAAGTTTGGTTTCCAAATAGGTATTGATGTTGCGTCTTCAAAACTGGTGTTGAAAATTGTTTTATTTTCAAAATTTCCACAAAAAAGGACGGGATCAAAATGTCCACAAAAACAGGCGGGAAAATCAACATTGTCTGATTTCAATGTAATTCGTTTCCAAAAAGATATTAATGTTGCGACTTCAAAACCGGTGTTGAAAATTTTTAGTTGACCGCCATCTACAAAATGATGTTTCGACTTTGAAACTGGTGTCGAAAGTGGTCCTTAGCAAGAACATTTTTGTCAAAAATGTCCAACAAAGAAATAAAGTAAAACCTGATCAGACAGTTCAAGATATTGTTGGTATTTGAGCTACCAAAGTTTGAGAGACTGAAGTTCAACTGTATAACTTACGATGTTAACTTGATTGGGGCAACTGAGAGCCAGGTTAGCTATACAGGCTCCTGGGAGCCTCTGGTCATTATCAGTATTTACACGTATTTCGAATTATTGACTTCCAAATATTTAATTTTATCTGCACTGAAGAGACTTATGTTGTCGAAATGCGCATATGCAGAAACAAAATTCACAGTAACTTCGATATTTTTTTATAAAGAAATTCGTTGCAACATTTATTAAGAAAACAACGGAAAAGAACACGGATGTCTGTACCGTCTGAAGAGAATAGAAGGTATTATTTTTAATGTGTTTCTCAGTATAGTCTTTATGACATTTACCGCTTTATATAAAACAAAAATTAACAAAGTAATCTATGTATAGTATTTTTAATACTATAGGTAAATAGAGCTCTTTTGTTTTCTTTATCACGTTGATTTGAAGAAAAAATGTATTCATATCTTCGAAGGAACAAAGACAAAGTCGGAACAATTAAGAATCAATTGAACATGAACGTCGTGGTTATACACTCACTTCCTAAAATAATTTTCAATCTTTTTATAAGAATGATTATATATTTTGTCGTCATCAAGACTTATATTGCACCTTTTATGATGTATGACATGATGAGCTCGGTAAATCGGTGTGAAAATATACACCCCAAATATTCTTTCAAGCAATCATTAGGCCAGAGTTTTTATATTAATTGGTTTACGGGAAATTTTTTTTTCAAAAAATTGGGTAGGAAGGACGAAATAAAAAAACTGCTGACAAGCTCCAGTCGACAAAAAAAAATAAAAATAAAAGATAAATCGTCGAAATATTTTTTTATTTTTGAATTTCTGAACAAACTGCAGTTTAAATGTAACATTTACCATTTTATAAGCTGCAATGAATTTATATCAATTTGTTTTTGTTCATTTATTCCTGAAAACTTGTATGACAACTCCAATTTTGAGTGTCATCAGTTTCAACTGAATACATTGTACCATTGTCAACAGTAAGTAAAAAACAAGAGCATATACAATGTACGAGATCAAAGACCTGGAATAAATGCGTTAAAAGTAAGTCCGAGAATTTGAGAATGCTGAAAGACATATGGAATAACTTTGTATATCATAATTAAGCGACATGATATTAAGAAACTTTTGTTATAGAAGTTTTGAAATCTAAATTTAACCCACTTTTTAAATATACAAGTAGCAAATCAGTCATTGCAGTGTTTGCCTCTTGAAAGTTTTTGAAAACATTTCCCTTTTAGTGCAACAGTCACTAACATTTTCATTAGCACCATGCCATTAATTGAATTTAATCCTGGTGTGATGTTGATCAACGGCTAAATCTTGATGTTGTTGCATAAAAAAAGACAAATATTTGTTGTTCATAGTTTGAAATTATGGTTACCATGCTTTCTGGTAAATTCATGTTTTCTCATAGATCTTTCAACATGCAGTTTTCTTATTCTCTCAAGGATACCTTCACAAATTAAAGCAACTTTGGGATAATCTACAAAATCATTGGCATCAGCTTAGAATACAAATGAAATGTTCACGATTTTGTCTTTATCAGGTTGGGGAAAATCCCCCATTTGGGGTATAATACCTCACTTGGGGTGTAATACCCCAAACAGGAAATATTTTTACAGTGATAATATTTGTTATTTTGGATTTGACAGTTTCTGCTAAAAAGGGCAAATATTTGGGTAAAATGAAACAATTTTTCAAAAGGAAATATGTATCTATTATTAATGCAGCGAATATGAATGGCCTATTAAATTCGCACTCTACATGGGCACATAACTTTCTGAAAACTAAAAATTTTAATATATGTTTTTTGGGAAAAATGTTGCTATTGTTATAAACTGTTGCCCTTTAGAGTAAAAATTTAAAAATCAGAAATAAGTGATTTTATCACTGTAAAAATATACCCCGTTTGAGGTATTATACCCCAAGTGAGGTATTATACTCCAAATGGGGGATTCCCCAACCTGTTTATATTGACAGACTATTATTATACCTTGTCACCAAGACATTTATGCATCGCCGTCAAGAAGTAGTCTGAAGTATTTTGTTCAGATGTTGATGATACGTGTGACACTGCTTCAAAAAACACAACAACAAGGACGATTTGAAACACCCAAATTTGTTGTACATCTTTGAAAGCAGTCCACTTCTCGATGGTTTTATCATGTATCCATCGGCAACAGGTCACCGACTATTTTCAACTTTTAAAACAAACGGTCATTGACACGAAGTCAAATCTGTTATCGGACTTTCTTCTCACGCTCTGCTTATTAAGAGTTTGTTACCATTCCATTTGACAGTAAAAAATGTCAAGAAACTTCGCCCGACAATAAGTATTAGATGGATTCTTTAACCTTGGTACGAGAAGGCAGGGAATCAGTCTAAAAAGGAACTTCCGGTTTTCATATTCGGTTTGGGTGCATCAAATTCCGACCAGATTTGAAGAGATCGTTTTGTATTTTGTCATCTTCTCTGTGCCCAAATGAATATAATTTTTATAATACAGATCAAAATATTATTTTTTGGAATCATTTTGGGTGGGAGTCGGACGGAAAAAATAAAAATAAAAGACCATTTTGAAATTTTATTTTTATTTTGAAAACAGCAAAATTAGGGTCGGCGATCCCGTAAATTAACTAATAAAAAAACTCTGGCCTTAGCAAAGTTTAAAAAAAATATTCCAACATGTTATTGCCTCTCATGAAAAAAGCTTCCATGCTTATTTTCACATCTGATATCGGAGGAAAAGAGTCAATGGAAATGTGATTTTTTTACAGTACTTTCCCGTATATAAATTGACAATAAGTCACGACTTCTCAGTTTTTAGCATTTTATTAGGTGTCTAATGGTGTGTCACTTCTTTAATGTTTTTACTATCCCTTTTTGTAGGTTGTCTATTGAATGAGTCTGGTTTATCAAAGATGATTTTGGTATCAAATTTAATATAATTTATTTATTACATTAATGGTAGACATTCTAATATGTTTGATTGTTTTCTCTGTAAAAATAATTCAATTGTCTAGGAAATATTTTTGATATGTCAGATACGAGAGGGTTTGTCGATGATCTCCATAATGTATTTGCTTTAATAGATGAAATGCCAGAAGGCCATGTAATATCTGTGGTTTATCAAACAGTGTGACAAACGTTGTCAGTTAATTTGATGACAATCGAAATGCCACTCCAAGCCAGAAGTCTTTCTGTCATTTTCAGTATATCAGATGAAGTCACTACCTGAAACTTTGAATAAATTCATTAAATGTTATAGTACATCAGTATATCAGTTGATGGAACATTTACATCCTTTTTGTATGATTTAAGATCTGCCCGGTTTCTTATCGGAAATTTGCTATCACATAAATCATATTGGAGTTTAATACTAGTTACGAAATTAAGACAAATATGAAAATCTATAACTAACAGAGTCTCCCGAACGGGCTGCAATATCAGATTTTAACGCTAGAACTATAGATAAACTTTTTGTCAAGTTTTTTAGTAGCGACATTCCTAGATTAGAGACACTCCCCCTTATGCTATACAACCTTCCAAATCCTCAAATTCTGAGCGATTTTATGTTCGTTTGTTACTTTTAAAATGACAGCGGTTGTCTAATTGCACTTTTTCGGATATTGATACATCTTTCTATGAAATAACAAAATACCGAGGTTATTGTGAATTTAGGTTTGATTAGACCAATCGTGGCAAGAGATTGGACAGATAGAATTATTGAAAAGAATGATAAGATATGAGTAAAAGTAAAAGAATGATAAAAGATGGGTAAAAGTAATTTGCCTCCCTAACCTCGTTAAGGAGAAGTTATATATACATCATTTGATAACATGACGGAGAATATAACCTAGAGAGTTCAGTACTGGAAAAAGATAAAAAGACCCTGAAAGTACTTGAAATTGCGAAAATGTCCTTAAAAGCCCTCGAAAAATGAAAATGGTTCTGCATTTCATTTTCTTTGACTGAAAAATCAAATGTATCATAATGAAATAAATTATATATAAAAAAGAAATTAATCATGAAATGTTTTAGTCATAGTCTCAAAAGTCACGTACCTCCACAAAATGCTTACAAAATACTCTCAACGTGTATATGTGCCGGGTTCATCGGAAATGAAATTTTATGCCTTGAAAGTCTGTAAAAAACTTATTTTTGTTGTAGAAATGTATATGAACACCGAGTTTCTTACTTCGAGGTTTACTATCGATATTTGAGAAATTCTCCTAATGAACGGCAAACAATGTTAGAGATATGTGGTCTCCGATGTGCCCGTTACGTGTTGCAGTTTTCTAGCTATCATCGAAAATAAAAGCGTCGTTCCGTTGTTGGTTTTCACCATGTATTTATTGGGACTTTTGTCTCATGAAGATATACTACATACCCCATTGTTTTTCATTGGCTTATCTTTTTAGTGAGAACATATTTTTTATCATTTGCGCCTATCATTGAAATAAACATTGAATATTTTGTGTGTTTTTATGCCAATATGTGTATTGTTTTACCCCTGTCCGTCCGTTCGTTCGTCCGCCCGCTGAGGTGCATGGTTTGGCCATGCAAGCCTCCTTCAGTTTTGATGCTAAGAAGTTTTTGATAAGTTGTTTTGCAAACCAAATGTACCTATATTGTACTTGTACTTACTTGCACATCTTCAATATAGGAGTACTGCAAAAAAAAAAAAAAAAAGCCTCCCATGTAAGAATTCAGGATTTTTTTTTCTCAATTTTACTACACCCATTTCATTTGAAAAAAAATATATATTTATTTTTAATCGATTTTGTTCCAACAGAACAGGATCTAAAAATTTTTACATCATTTTAGAAGGTGTTTTACTGAAATAATTCAACAAACAAACCCTTCATTTGACATGTTTTTGTTGGTTACCTTGACCTGCTTTAAGAAATCCTCGCATGAGAAGGATGAATAAAATTCCAAATAAAGAATTATTTCCAATGTTAAAAAAAAAACATCTTTTCAATTAAGTGAATAAACGTTTCATCATGGAACGTCATGTAATTCGTCTTTTATGCATTTATTCATTGCGTGTACAAAATAACGGTTTTGTGTTTAACTGTGCAAAGATTAAATAGAATTTATATTAATATATGGAGAAATCGAAAATAATGTAAATTGGTCTTTCATAAAAAAGTACACACTCACGCACATACGCGTACACCGTTAGTGATAGAAATTAAATCGACCTCTGTCTTTCTTTTCTAATTAATTAAAATTTGTATGAAAACAAATAATTAGGTTAATTTGTGTTTACCATATTTTTAATGGACCGAAGGCTTTATTTTGCTTTTGGACCGAAGGCTTTATTTTGCTTTTGAAATATAATCAGGAGTAGAAAAAAATTCTACAAGTTCAACTTTTGAACACGGCTCAAAGGCAAATGGCATAAAGGAAACTGGTAACACCCATGGCTAAAGCTTTGGGCAGGATCGAAGTTTGTAGTTTGCTTTTGAATAAGAATAAGGTAGTAATTTGTTTACGTTCAGCAGAAAAAAAACAATTTACCACTCGACTTCAAGGCTTACATCCCAGCTCCTTTGTTAGTTTGTAACGGTTTTTGAGGTTTTTTGTGTGCAAAAAAACAGCAATTTACCCCTATGTGCTATTTTTAGTAACGACAGCCATGTTGTTTGGTCCTCGGTCAGGTGAGCTATTGCCATCACTTGGCGTCCGTCGTCCGTCCGTTGTAAACTTTTTCAAAAATCTTCTTCTCTGAAACCACTGTACCAATTTTAACCAAACTTGGCCTGAATCATCACCAGGGTATCCTGTTTCAAAATTGTATCCGATAAGACCGAGGACCAAACAACATGGCTGTCGTTACTAAAAATAGCACATAGGGGTAAATTGCTGTTTTTTGCACAAAAAAAAAACAAACTCAAAAACCGTTACAGACATTAAAATATGACATGGATAAAAGGATCAACATGACAAGATCTACCTGCCCTGCGATTTTGAAGAAAATCTGATCACCCATTTTGGAGTTATTGCCCTTTTTCCGGAAATTTTTCAAAATTTTAATATATTTTATTTTTTATCAAAGAAACTATAACAGATAGAAGTCAACTTTAAATTGTAAAAATGTTCAGCATATCAAGATCTACCCACCCTGAAATTTTGGAGAAAATCCAAAAACCCTCGTAGGAGTTATTGCCCCTTTTCACAGAATTTTCAAAATTTTCATATTTTTCGTCTTTTATTTCCAAAACTATAGAAGATGAAGGTAAAGTGTAAATTTATAAAATGTTTGTTATGCTGTGGTGACTTCAAAAGGGGTGTTGAAAATCGTTCGTAGACCGCCATTTTCAAAATGGCTGCCCATAAAAGGCGGGAAAACTCAACATTGTCCGATTTCAATAAAATTTGGTTTCCAAATAGATATTGAAGTTGTGACTTCAAAACTGGTATTGAAAATTGTTCGTTGACCGCCATTTTCAAAATGGCTGCCAAAAAAGGCGGGAAAATTAAACATTGTCCGAATTCAATGAAATTTGGTTTCCAAAAAGGTATTGATGTCGCAACTTCAAAATGTTCGTTGACCTGGCCGCCAAAAAAGGCGGGAAAATTCAACATTGTCCGATTTCAATGAAATTTGGTTTCCAAATAGATATTGATGTCGTAACTTAAAGAATTCGTGTTAAAAATTGTTGTTTACTGCCATTTACCATTGATGTCTCGACTTCAAAACTGGTGTCGAAAGTGGTACTTAGCAAGACATTATTTGTCAAAAAGCCCAACAAAGAAGTATAGTAAAACATGATCAGACTTAAAAAAGAGTCCAAGTTAATGGTGGTGTTTGCTCTACCAAAGTTTGAGAGACTGAAGTTCAACTGTATAACTTACAATGTTGATTGTGGCAACTGAAAGCCAGGTGAACGATATAGGCTCCAGGGAGCCTCTGGTATGAATGATGGTCTGAAATGGGTTGTAATGGATTGCGGGGCTTTAAATTAACCGTAGAAACTGCTGAATCTACTTGCCCAATTGGAACCATACTTGGTGACAACTGTCCAAGGAACTAACAGTCCACTAGCAGATGCATCGACCCAATGGTGATATATAAAAAGTACCGAAATTATTGTTAATTGAGTTTCTGCTTATGTGTCTTCAGTACATATCAAATCAGACATTTGGAAGTCCATGAACCGAAAAACCTTTTAAATCTGATGACAACAAATTACAAATAGCTATTCAAGAGGGAGATACTCCTTAGGTTTAAAGAAAATTTCATTCCATTTAGATATTGAAAGTTTTCAAATAAAATCAAATCAAATCAAATAAAATCGGCATTCGGACAATCTACGAAAATACTTGCTTTTGGGTTAGTGAATTCTCTTGGGGACCAAAAGTCCACCCCCAGATGAATCAGCCCAGTGGTAATATATAATAAAACATCGAAGAAACCGTTAATGTAGTTTCTGCATACGGCCATTTTGACAACTAAGTCTCTTCAGTGCAGATCAAATCAAAACATATGGAAGTCAATTGGCCGATATACCTGTAATAACTGATAGAGGTGTAATGCTACCTAAAATCAATGATAAGCTGAATAGACTCAATGCATTAGATTTTAATTTAATTTAATAATATTTTATTGCATTAAATCAAAGCAATGGGATTGGGCACAAGTTATTGCAACTAAATGTACGCCCTCTCCCTACAATAACAAATGGCATGACAAAAAGCAAACATCATACATATATATATGTAGAAAAAAAATAATAACAATATCTAAGTTTTCTCATAATGATATAAGAAAAAAATAAAATGAACTATACCTCACATAACTCATAGGAACCTTTTAGTATTTTTTATATATTGAAAGACTTTTTCAAATATACTCAAATTTGTTTGCAATGTTAAATTATCCCTGCCAAAGAGTAATGTCTCGATATCCCGGTAATTTTCTACATTCATATCATTGAGCTGTCTGAATAAAATTGTGCGTTCATTTTGGTACACTGGGCATTCAAGTAAATAATGTATGACGTCCTCATAAAGTGAGCCACACTGGCATGAAGGACTAGCAACAACATTTATTTCAAATAAATCCGCATTTAGCGAACTGCATTGATGTCTCAATCGAGTGTGTATTATTACGAATTTTCGTGGTCCAGTACCAAAATAAGCTGGGGGTTTTAAATCATAGTCTTTTAATCTACGCTTGAATTGTGTAAGTGTTCTCGCATTTCTTACTCTTAAGTCTAGGTTATTCCAGAGTCGAACAGAGGACGGTACAAAGGATTTTTCAGTCAGGCTTAACCTGCATCTAGGTATAACGTAATTTTCATTTTTTCTAAGATTATAATTATTCTGGTCATTAGTTAATGGGGGTAAACATTCATAAAGATATTGAGGACATAACCTATTGTGCATTTGATAGAATATTGATAGTTTCCTGTTATTGCATCTCTTGGACAATTTTTCCCGTCCTGTTTCAAAATATAACGATTCCCTGCTTGTAAATTTTGGCATGCCTGTTACTATTCTTGCAGCTTCTGATTGTATTTTTTCTAATTTTTCAGAATCACTTTCAAAACAACCATCCAATACTTCGCAGGCATATTCCAATAACGGCCTAATAAAACTAAGATAAATGCTGGATA
>MJUU01021160.1:8005-36616 GCA_002080025.1 Modiolus philippinarum | reverse complement strand
TCTTCTCAGAAACTACCAGTCCAATTATAACCAAACTTAGTCACAATGGTCCTTAGATGGTCCCTTCCAAAAAAGGTATCCGGCAGGTCTGTACCTCATCCAAGATGGCCGCAAGCGGGAACATAGTTTTAACATTGGACCCTATTGAATATGCATTCAAAGATCTTCTTCTCAGAAACTACTAGTCCAATTAGAACCAATCTAAGCAACAATGGTCCTTAGGTGGTCCACCAAAAAAAATATATCTGGTAGGTCCATACCTCATCCAAGATGGCCCCCATCTGGAACATAGTTTTTACATTGGCCATATTGATTTTAAGGGGGATCTTTGCCCAAATTTTTGAATTTTTATTTGGAAAGTGGTCTGCATGTTTTAATTTCAGCACTATGTATTACTTTAATTATAAGGGGAACCCCTGCCCAATTTTTTTTTTATGTTGTTCTGTTATGGGTTGTAATGGATGGTGGATCTTTCGGTTGCCATGGAAACCAAACAAGAATATTGTAATTTTAGAAAAAAAAGTATTCTGCTAAATATTATTTTTCGTTTTTCCTATTGGAAATGCCTTTTGTCTATGGCAGCCATGGTCCAGGTGAGCGATACAGGGTCTTGAGATTCTCTTGTTTTTATACCCCCGCAAACAAATTTTGAGGGGTATATAGGAATCACCCTGTCGGTCTTTCCGTCTGTCCGTCTGTCCACACTTCTCGTAAGCACAACTCCTCTTAAACAACTGGAAGGATTTTGATGAAACTTTACACAAAGGAAGGATACTATTTGGAGATGTGCATGAAGGAATATAATTATTGTCCAAAACCAGGAAGGGGAGATGATTTGACTTTGACTTTTCATTGATTCCCTGTGTATGGGTTACCTAGTAAGCCCAAGTCCTCTTAAATCACATGAAGGATTTTGATGAAACTTTACAAAAAGGAAGAACACTTTATGGAAGTGTGCATGAGGGAATAAAACTATTTTCTGAAACCAGGAAGGGGAGATTATTTGACGTTGACTTTTCGTTGATTCCCTGTGTATGGGTTACCTAGTAAGCCCAAGTCCTCTTTAACCTCTTAAAAGGAATGTAATTATTGCACAAAACAAGGAAGGGGAGATAATTTGACCTTGAATTTTTTATTCCTTCTGCAATGATTTTTTTTTCAAAGAAATAATTCAAAGTGTAGATGTTTTGAAATCAAGCTGTTGGAGAGACACACCTTTTTCATTGTGGTCCTCTTAGAAAGTTGTTTTAAAGTGTTGTAATGAAATTTCTCTAACGCTTTTGAATTTTGTGTACAATGTCAAAGAGGTTAAAAAAGGGTGAATTTTATATTTGTCCGATTTTGAAAGAGTATTTTCATTTGAACCCTTGTGAAAAAATCTTTCTTGAAGATTATATCATTGTGTCCACACTTGTACTGTGTCCACGGCTGTATTGTGTCCACAACCACTTAAATTTGCACTTGCCATATGGAGTCAGGGTTCAAAGCTCTGTCCTTAGATGATTTTGGCTTTGCATTTGGATCGTGTTGATGATTTTTTTCTCTATCAGTTAATGACACATCTTTGAGATTATGGTCTTCCAAACGTTTTGATTTTATCTGCACTGAAGAGACACAAGTTTTCGAAATGTTCGAAATGCGAATATTATGAAAATAAATTTACAGTGACTTCGGTATTTAGTTATTTCTTCACTGAAAAACACTGTAATCATACATCAATACTTGACTAATCTCCCTATTAACTGTTAACACATATCCATAGAACATTTCAATAGAAAATATTGGCCGAAAAGGCGCTTAACGCACCCACACCTTTATCAATCTGAAATTAAATATAAATAAAGTAAGTGAGAACCGAACCGTCAGTCCAAAACGAACAATCCAAGGACATTGGCAACGTCGGAAAAACAAAGAAACAAAGACACAGCATGAGCACGGCACAGAAAAGAAAATGAAGACACACATATATACAAAAATGAATAACACGGACCCAATAAAAAGCATGGGTGAGATCAGGTGCACCGGTAGAGTAAGCATCTCCTGCTTCTTATAAGACACCCGCCGTGTTGAACATGTTAACTCCGGTATTAAAGTCAAATCCGGTAGAGGAAAAACAAACTTTAATGGCAAAGAGAAAGATCTGTAATCATCTGGGAAACAGATATCCTATAGTAGTCCACGAGATCGTGATGTCGACCGAAAAACTTCTGTACTGTTGGCCTCAAGTTATGGGCAACATACCCTTGCTTAAGTAGCCTATTTGTAAACAATCGAGCTCTATCAAGGTAGTCACTGTATTGACCACAGGCCCTTGAGTAGCGAATGGGTTGGGAGATGTAAACTCCATATGCCGGTGCTTTTGGAATGTTGCTACAAAGAAAAGGGAAGTCGACTATTGGAAAGGTGAAGTCATTACGTTTGTCATATAGCCTAGTTTGTAGTGTACCTCTGTTGTCAATTTCAAGATGAAGGTGACGGAACGGGGTTGTGGGAGTATCTGTAGTATCCTTAATTTCTAGCTCTTTTGGATAGATAAGATGGAAAAAAATCACCAAAGCGAGGGTTGTTTAGTGATAAAATATCATCTATATAACGGAAGCTGAAATTGTAAAAATTAGTAAAAATGAATTTTGTATTCGAAACGAATTCTCAAAGTATGGTTGTGAGGGAGAATTCCAGAACATAAATTGCAGGAAATGTACAATAAATTATAATCAAATATTTTAAAAATCCAATCAGTGAAAATGTTTGTTCTAATCAAAACATATTATAAAAGTATGATTGCTACGTAGAATAAAAAAGTCTTTTTTACACTGTCTGGAAGGTGACCAAAATTGCAATCATTTATTTTTAAAATCGAATTAAAACTTTTCTTCTAATTGTAAACAGGTTCTGAAAGTGCGGTGCGAGATAGAATCCCCAAAATAAGTAGTATATGAGAAATTCAGGTAAGATACCAAAACTGCAATTATATTTTTTTTCAAGTGGTGAAATTGTTACTTATACTTGAAAAAAAATCAAAAGTGTGGAAGAAATAAAAAAAAATTGATCTTTGAGCGTTTTAGGAAATTTAAAGGAGTCTGAATCAAATTGTAAAATTCCTAGTGCTCAGAATAATGTTGGAGACTAAGGAATTGCTAAGTTTTAAAAAAAAATTGACAGTCTTTAACATTTTCAAAAAAAAAAAATACCAAAGTAAACTAAAATGAAAAAGACAACAGGAAATACCTTCAGTGGCTGAAAAATACATACACAGTTGCATGCCACGATCTACGAAAGAGCTGTACAAAGGAAACACAAATAAAAGACAAAAGACAGAAACTATATGAACTTAGGACAGCCTTTCTTGGTACCAGCACTATTTAAAGCTAGCTGTATGTTTAATAACTAAATACCGAAGTTACTGTGAATTTATTTTCTTCATATGCGTATTTCGACAACTTATGTCTCTCCAGTGCAGATAAAATCTAGAAAAACCATGAATTCAAAGATGTTTAAAACTTATAGAGAACAAATAACCAATATGATCTAAATGTAAAGCCAAAATAAGCTNAGGACAGAGCTTTGCATGAGGGAGATACTCCTTAGTTTTCAACAAAATTTACAAAAATTTAGATATTGCAAGGTTCCAAATAGTATCGGCTTTCGGGTCAGCACCGAAGTACTGACTACTGGGCTGGTTTAAGCCAGTTAATAGGTGCCCAAACCCTTTTTTGTCCCGTTTCCCTAAAGTATAAAAATCATTAATGTGCTCCCAAAATACTGTCGGCTGGTTCAAGGATCCTTTTCTGCTATGCTATTACGGAACAAAAATCAAACTCAAAACTTCCCGAAGGATTTTGTAAAAACCCTTAGATTAGTAGAACCCAAATAAACAAGGAAATGTTATAGAATAAAGACACATGATACAAAGTTTTTACAAATACACGGCAGACCCAAGCAATACAACAACGCTTTCATTGTTTTTCCAATGGCAGTTTAACGGAAACTTGCAAAATGTCTTATCGATATCCGTTAAAAGGTAAAGAATGTAAGTAACTTCCTAGTTTTTCTGATTTTTTTTATCAGTTTTTGGCATTTTTGTCTCGCCCGCGACAAAAGGCGCGGAAAGCGAGACATATGCGTACAAAGTATGACGGCGACGGCGGCGGCGTAAACTTTCATGTTAAGTTTTTGTGATTAGGTCATTTTCTCAGTAACTATAAGTGGTAGGTCAATGATATTTGGTATCTTGAGTAGTAAATGACAGTCTGCTATATGGCTTTTGTCTGACCTCAATTTCACGGTCCAATGAACATGTTAAGTTTTCTCAGTAACTGTAAGTGGTAGGTCAATGATATTTGGTATGTAGGTTGGTCTTAGGTAGTACATGACAGTCTGTCACATAGCTTTTGTCCTTGAACTCAATTTCACGGTCTAGTGAAAAAGTACATGACAGTCTGCTTTATGGCTTTTGTCTGTGACCTCAATTTCACGGTCCAATGAACATGTTAAGTTTATGTGCTTAGTTTAGTTTCTCAGTAACTATAAGTGGTAGGTCAATGATATATGATATGTAGGTTGGTCTTAGGTAGTACATGACAGTGTGTCATATGGCTTTTGTCTGTGACCTCAATTTCATGGTCCAATGAGCATGTTAAGTTTATGTACTTTGGTAATTTTCTGAGTAACTATAAGTGGTAGGTCAATGATATTTGGTATTTATGTTGGTCTTGGGTAGTATATGACAGTCTGCTATATGGCTTTTGTCTGTGACCTCAATTCCACGGTCCAGTGATCATGTAAAGTTTCCTAGTATGTATTAATGTAATGTCAATAATATTTAGTATGTGGGTTTGTCTTAGATCGAAGATGACAGCTTGCTTTTTGGTTTTTGCCCTTGACCTAATTTTCACGGTCTAGTTAACTTGTTTGGTTTTTCAGTATCTAGCTGTGGTAGGTCATTGATATCTAGCATTTTGTTTTGGTTGATACATGACAGTCTGCTGTATTGCTTTTGTCAGTTAATCTAATTTCACAGTCTAACGAACATGTTAAGCTTTCTGATTTAGGCAGTTTGAGTTTTCGCATCAATTTTGTGACCAAGTAGGGACGGGCGAGACATCTATTTGGGTCCACACTTGTTTAACAAGTTTCCTTGTAAACGTGGATGAGAAATATCGTAAGTACAAATTTGTTTAAAAGACATTCTGTATTTTGATATCAGACGTTCATATCTTCTATAAACTTTTTCAATGTATTTAACAATTTATGTAATCTGTAACCTTGTTGTAAAAGTTTAGATGGGAAAGGAATGTTGAGTTTATTAAAGTTGCCAAGATTAGGACAAACACAAGCGAAGCAGTAGATATATAAGCATCCAAAAGGGTGGAGCTAGATAAACGTCACCGTCAAGAAAGGGTAAATTAGTAATACTGAAATCAAAATCATCCCATTTATCGTAAATCTTTTTTTTTGAAATTTTAACAGAGTTTGATCCTGAAAAGGGCAGTATTTAGCTTTATTAAAGTTCATTTCTTGTGTGTAAAGATGGCGAAATAATCTAAAAATGTGGGATTGCTAATAGCAGTGAATTTATGTCAATTTATCTGCTGTAAAAATTGAGAAAAAAAAACACTGTAAATGTCTAACAGAAGCAATGTATGATGTAATAAATAAATTCAAATAAACCACTGTTTTGTATGATCCCTTTTCGAAGTTTTCTCATAGAGTTCCGTTTGTAAAAGAACAGAAAAAGATCTGCACTGACCTTTGCACAATTCGTACCCATTGGAATTTCAATGATCTGTTGATAAACAATGTTGCCAAAAGCAACACAAAAAAAAATGAAAACCATATTCAAAATTTCAGCTATTTTCAACAATTTAAATCCCTAAATAAAAAAATAAAGGAGTTCGCGTCGCATGTCACATTTGTTAAAATCAGCATGTTGTGAAACGTGTTAGAATCGACATCTGGGGGGACTTATTTGCAACAATTCACAAATATAAAAAATTCAAAAGCTTATTGCGCATCAATAGACTGAAAATCCGACAACGAACCTGAATCCCTTGATAAAAGAAATGTGGAAGGAGTTGGCTTGCATGCCACATGTTAAAAAGAACATTTTGTTGTGTCGCCTGCACACTTAGTATGTGGCGGCAAGATGACTTAAGTCGTCTTGCGTCGTCGTCGTCGTTGTCCGTCCCACATTTTCGTAGCATTTTCTCAGCAACTGGATATCACAGCCAATTGAAATTTTGTATGTGACTTTAGTATGGGATTATATATTGCGGTTATCGAATTCAGGTCTGTCGGACATCAACTTCCTGTTTACCGACTTGGAATATATTCAACAATTACTGTCAGTAGTGAACATTTTCGTTACATTTTTCTCAGCAACTGCTAATCACAGTCACTTGAAAAATTGTATGTACCTTTAGTATAGGGTTTTGTATTGCGCTTATGGAATTTAGGTCTGTTTGTCAACTGCGTCCTGTTTACCGACTTATATTTTCAACAGATACTGCCAATTTCCACTTAAAAAATGTGCGTTTCCGACAACAGCAGTGCAGGCAACACGAGTCTTCCATGGAAGACTCACAATTTATTTTGCATTAAGCCCAATATCAAGACTCAAAAAAAACTTATTTCAGCATCTATGCAACGATTCATTTACAAAAATATTTGGGTCAAAATTAAAGCCCTATATTTTTTTGTGTTTGTGTCACAAGAAAACGTAATCGACAGATTAAAAAAAAACATTTTGGAGTGTAGACAGTTAATTTGTTTACAAATATTGTGAAAATGCAAAACTTTTTGCACACCAATGTCCGCTGTAGCTTCTTCTATGAACTTGATTTAAGAGTGTCTTAATTTCTGCCCTTTGGTTTTGTTTCCCTTTTTAGCTCACCTGGCCAAAGGCCATGTGAGCTTTTGCCATCACTTGGCGTCCGTCGTCCGTCCGTCCGTTAACTTTTATTCAAGGATCTCCTGAAACTACTGGGCCAATACTAACCAAACTTGGCCTGAATCATCACCAGGGTATGCTCTTTCAAGTTTGTGATTTTTATGTCCGTACACCAAACAACATGGCCGCTGTTACTAAAATAGAACATAGGGGTAAATTGCCGTCTTTTGCAAATTACTCGAAAACCATTACAGATATCAAAATTCTGACCGGGAGATCTACCTGCCCTGCAATTTTTAAGAATATCCGTTTACCCGTCTTGGAGTTATCGCCCCTTTTCCGTGAAATTTTCAGTTTTTCGTTACTTTTAGTCTTATATATTGAAAATGGTAGAAGATAGAAGTGAAGTTTTTGTAACAAAAATGGTCAGCATAGTAAGATTTACATGTCCTGCAATTTTGAAGAAAATCTGACAACTCACATAGGAGTTATTGCCGCTTTTTCTTTGAATTTTCACAATTTTTTAACGTTTTTACTTTTATTTCAAACACTGTTTGAGATAAAGGTTAAATGTGAATTGCAAAAGTGTTGAGGTTTTCCAGAACTACAATTTCTACATATGTCAAGCAGGTTCGCATCTCATCCAAGATGGCCGCCAGCAGGGTAATATAGGTTAACATAGGACCCTTTGGGAAATGCATTCAAAGATCTTCTCCTCTGAAACCACTGAGCCAATGGGGACCAAATTTTGTCACAGTAATCCTTGGGTTGTCCCCTTTAAAGTTTGTGATTTTTACGTTTGTACCTCATCCAAGATGGCTGTCAGCGTGGAGCACAGTTTAACATAGGGACCCTATGGGAAATGCATTCAAATGTCTTCTCCTCTGAACCCACTGAGCCAATTGGAACCAAACTTGTAGATGTTTTCCTTCAAAGTTTGTGATTTTTATGTTCATACTCATTCAAGATGACCGCCAGCAGGGAACATAGTTTAACATAGGGACGTTATGGGAAATGCATCCAAAGATCTTCTCCTCTGAATCTACTAAGCTAAATTGAACCAAACTTGGTCTCAATAGTCCTTGGGTGGTCCCCTTTAAAGTTTGTGATTTTTACGTTCAGATGGCCGCCAGCGTGGAACAAAGTTTAAAATAGGGACTCTACGGGAAATGCATTCAAATGTCTTCTTCTCTGAACCTACTGAGCCAATTGGAACCAAACTTGGTTACAATTGTCTTTTGGTGATCCCTTCCAACGTTTGTGATTTTAGTTTGTACCTCATCCAAGAATAAAAATGTAACATCTGCTGAACTGATTTATAGTATGAATGGGTGGTATATTGGTGACAATGAATAAAACCAGTTACCAGGTGAGCGATACAGGCTCATGTGAGCCTCTAGTCGCTTTAGCTGTCAGAATATTGACGTTTTTACGGTCCTACGTTCGTGAAATATTGTGTCTTGTCACTCTGACAGAAATCCTTATGGCTTTGGAATACAATTTAAATTGACCTTTTTATACCTTGCCACATGAAGTGGCGTGGTATTATGTGATACCCTCAGTCGTGTGTCCGTCCGTCTGTCCGTCCGTCCGTCTGTCCGTCCGTCCGTCCGTCCCCCGAAGGTTTCCGACTGATAACTTGTGAACGAAATATCACAAGATCTTCAAACTTGGTATGCAAGTTGTTTACCACAAAACTCAGGTCAAGTTCGATTTTGGGTTCAGAGGTCCAAGGGGTTCTGGAGTTATGCCCCTTGAAACTTTGAAATTTTGCGAATTTTAGGGTTTCCGACTGATAACTTGTGAAGGAAATAACACAAGGTCTTCAAACTTGGTATGTAACTTGTTTACTACAACACTCAGGTCAAGTTCGATTTTTGGTTCAGAGGTCCAAGGGGTTCTGGAGTTATGTCCCTTGAAACTTTGAAATTTTCCGAATTTTAGGGTTTCCGACTGATAACTTGTGAACGAAATAATGCAAGGTCTTCAAACTTGGTAAATAAGTTGTTTACCACAAGATTCAGGACAAGTTGGATTTTTGGTTCAGAGGTCCAAGGGGTTCGGGAGTTATGCCCCTTGAAACTTTGAAATTTTGCAAATTTTAGGGTTTCATACTCATGAATTGTGAATGAAATAACATGCTGTCTTCTAACTTGGTATGTATCGCAAGGTCTTCAAACTTGGTATGTAAGTTGTTTACCACAAAACTCAGGTCAAGTTCAATATTTGGTTCAGAGGTCCAAGGGGTTCTGGAGTTATGCCCCTTGAAACTTTGAAATTTTCCGAATTTTAGGGTTCCGACTGATAACTTGTGAACGAAATAATGCAAGGTCTCCAAACTTGGTAGGTAAGTTGTTTACCGCAAGACTCAGGTCAAGTTCGATTTTTGGTTCAGAGGTCTAAGGGATTCGGGAGTTATGCCCCTTGAAACTTTGAAATTTTGCAAATTTTAGGGTTTCGTACTCATAAATTGTGAATGAAATAACATGCTGTCTTCAAACTTGGTATGTAAATTGTTTACCACAAAACACAGGCCAAGTATAATTTTGGGTTCATTGGTACACATTGTCCTGGAGTTATGCCCCTTTTTACTAAGAGATTTTGTGAAACGTGGCGGGGTATCATGTAATCCACCATTACTATTTTTAAACACTAGTTTCGGTATTTAGATTTTTAACAACTGTTACATTGTATGTTAAATAGAACATTAGCATAAACGTTTGAATTGTCTGTTTTCGTTTTATTGTTATCAGCTGTTTTATTTGCCAATACGTATTTTATTGTTTTTTAGATAAAATGAAAATTAACAACATGTGTTTCTGATTTAAGATGTAATACGTCTATAAATTATTCTATCTGCCCCTGCAGATTGAAAGCAAACGAACGCTTATATGGTTCAATTTATACTGCTTCAGAATAACTATAAATCTATTTTATTGCAAATTAATATTTTTTGGTAGAGACCCCTGGGTATTAAAATATTTTGAAACAATTATAATTGTTAAAAGTACATGTACTAAACAAAAGTAGTTCAGATTTGCTTCTTACAGATATGATGTATAAATATCTGTCTCGATGCTGTTGTCTACGCTTGTAAGCAACATATTGTGTTGCCGAACATTACTAAAAAAGAAAACAAGAAAAATCTACAATAACAAGCCACAATCTGCCAGGGAACTGCACACGAAAAACACAAATAAGACAAAAGACAAACGTAAACTATATTCCCCCGGCCCCTTCTAAAAAGATCAAATAAAAAATTTTAAATAGATGGTGCAAAGTTGCAATGTGTAGTTATTATTCTGTGAAATTTTCATTAAATTTCACCAAGTAGTCTAGAAGGAGTTGCCGCCACATAGTGTGTACCCCTACGGCAGACGGAATAATGAACGGACGGACAAACGAACAAACGAACGAACCTATAGACACCATGATCACTATATACCGCCCGCTGAAGAGGGGGTAAAACAAAGATGGACTTCGGGACCGCCGGACTTGGTACTGTCAACAGCAATAGCCAGCGGTCGGGCTTAACCAGTTTATGGGTACCAAACCCCCTTTCTCTGTCCCGTTTCCTTATAGCGTGATAAAAGTATGAAAAAAAAACACAAATACAGGTAGACTACTAATTATTACTTCAACCGCCTCAGCAAAGATATTTGCAACAACTCCGAAACTAAAATACGACGTACAAACTAAGATGTCATTAAAATAAAAAGCAAATGCCTCATGACAAAATGGACATTTTTTCTGAGACTTTCAGTGAACCCAAGACTCCTGACCGAAAGGCTCTCATCGCTTGGCAGAAGTTTCGCCTCATGAAATAGGGACCCTAGTTACGGCCTTGACGATAATAATTTGAAAATATTCGTCTGAAGTATGAAATAACTTTTACATATTATTCCTGTCCATTGGACTATTTTATAAGACATTGTGCTGGGATTGTTGAATAATTTATACCCCCGCTTTAGTGGGCGGTATATAGTGATAATGGTGTCCGGTCGTTCGTTCGTCCGTTCGTCCGTTCGTTCGTTCGTTTGTTATCCCGTCCACCCTAGGGTTCACACTTTATGGCGACAACTCCTCCTAGACCTCTTGGTGAAATTCAATGAAACTTTCACAGAATGTTCAGTACACATTGCAAGTGTGTACCATTTATTTAAAATTTTGATTTGATCTTTTTTGGGGGGAACGGGGTAAATATTTTGTGAGCTTTGCTCAGTTTTTATATCCCGCCACACGAAGTGGCGAGGTATTATGTGATACCCTCAGTCGTGTGTCCGTCCGTCCATCCCCCGAAGGTTTCCGACTGATAACTTGTGAACAAAATAACATAAGGTCTTCAAACTTAGTATGTGACTTGTATACCACAAAACTCAGGCCAAGTTCGGTTTGGGATTCAGCGGTCCAAGGGGTTCTGGAGTTATGCCCCTTTAAACTTTAAAATTTTGCAAATTTTAGAGTTTCCGACAGTTAACTTTTGAATCAAATAATATTTTGTCTGCACACTTGGTATGTAACTTGTTAACCACAAAACACAGGCCAAGTTCGAATTCGGGTTCAGAGCTCTAAGGGGTTCTGGAGTTATGCCCTTTAAACTTCAAAATTTTGCGAATTTTAGGGTTTCCGACTGATAACTTGTCAATGAAATAATATATTATCTTTAAACTTGGTATATAACTTGTTAATTAAAAAACACAGGCCATGTTCGAATTAGGGCTCAGCGGTCCAAGGAGTTCTGGAGTTATGCCCCGTGAAACTTTGAAATTTTGCAAATTTTCGGTTTCCGACACATAACTTGTGAATGAAATAATATATTATATTTAAACTTGGTATATAACTTGTTAATAAAAAAAAACAGGCCGAGTTCGAATTTGGGTTCAGCGGTCCAAGGGGTTCTGGAGTTATGCCCCCTGAAACTTTGAAATTTTGCAAATTTTTGGGTTTCAGACTCATAACTTGTGAATGCAATAATATATTGTCTTCAAACTTGGTATGTAACTTGTTAATAACAAAACGCAGGTCAAGTTCGAATTTTTGTGCAGAAGTCGAAGGGGTTCTGGAGTTATGCCCCTTGAAACTTCGAAATTTTGCAAATTATAGGGTTCCCGACTGATAACTTGTGAATGAAATAACATACTGTCTTCTATTTTGGTATGTAAGTTGTTTGCCATAAAACACAGGCCAAGTATAATTTTGGGTTCAGAATTACACAGGGATCTAGATTTATGCCTCTTTAAACTTTGAAATTTTGTGAAACGTAGCGGGGTATCATGTAATGCACCATTACTATTTTTCTTGTTTATACCACCAAAAATTCGACCATCAACGATAGATCTACAACGTTGTATCAGCACATTTTTGGGAATCTCTTCTCTTTGACTCGAACCTTTGCGCCTTGACTTCTGTTGCAAAATCGCCTGCACTTTTTCCAGCGCCCCAGACAGCTAGAACCATCTAGGGTACGTAAAATATAGGTTTGGATTCCTCCTCGTATGTTTAATAAATGGTTGTATTGCATGTTGTACTGCACATTTTATATATACCAAAGCTACACAATAGTGTGAATATGCTGATGCAACTTCTTGCTTTCCGTCTGAACGTCCATCAGTTTGTGATATTTTCTCAGCACCTACCTGACAATTTCCGTCTGAACATCTATCAGTTGTGTAATTTTCTCAGCACCTACCGTACAGAACTGGTTGACTTATTGGACAGAGGTTGTTATTACAAATTTTGCTGTGACCGATTTCAAGATCTTGTCATAAGAATTTCCTATTTATCGAGACATAACAGTTCTAAATATATGGAATGTTCTCCTTAATTTCCTGTTTACCGTGAAGTTGACATTTTTACAATATATGGTGTAAACCATATATTTTTACTGTTTTTTACTCAGCATGCAAGTAAGAAGGGAAATCAATTGATATTTAGTACTAAGTACATTTTTGTAGCAAAGCTTGGAATTTTTTTATTTATGTACACATTTTTTTGCAATTAAGGTTAAGAATTTGAAATTTGAAATCCCACATTATGCAAATTGGCAATCTGCCACAGTTCATCTAATTTTAGTGCGCTAAAGTGCAAAGCATTTTGAAAATTGTGAATGTTGCCCTTTCTAAAACATGACCGAAATGAACCAAAAATGGAATCGATTGTAGATCCGCCATTGAAAAATAAAATTAAAAGTGTTTCAAGGCTATAGAAGCTGATGCGCTGGTACATTGAATTAAAATTGATAAGATCGAAATCGCTAACAATGGGCTGTAATTTTTAATGAAGAATACAAGTTATGTGTCAAAGATACTGATGCCCAAACATTATTCATGGTCAAATCCAGCATAAAATTTGAATGCAGCTGTTGGAATTAAATAATACAGTTACAGGTAATTGGTATGGTTATTATGAAGATTGTACGTTCAGCAAATTATTGCTGAGTATCAGATGTCAACAAAAATCAAAAACTAAATTCACTTAATTGTATAATAAACATCAAGGCTACTTATTTATCTATGATTTATGTACTGATTATGAAGCTGATTTATTATATATAATGTGTTAGTAATAAAAAAAAACTCACTGAAGCGTTAAATTACAGTTGAAGGTCACTAAATTGTCAAACACTTTGGGTAGTATTGATTTGATGCAACGTCATTGGGATGTTCTGAACTTAGAAGTCACTCAAGCGTAAGATATAAAAGTCGATGCTACTCAGGGTTACACAATTTTGATAGATCTGAATTGATGAAACATCGGACCATACAAATTAGGAAGAATGGTTAAAGTCCATACCTGCTGACTGACAAGTTCCACTTCAACCATATTGGTACAAATGATGCATTTAGGGATGACAACAACAATGCAGGCTTTGGATTTTCTCTGTGACTTACATTTCACTCATGAAGGACTTCGTAAGGTAGAATGATAAAAGACAGTTTCCGCTTACTGTCATGTCTCACATCAACCATATTGGTATGTATAATGCATTTTGGGATGACAACAATGCATGGTTCAGATACTGTCTCTGACCTACATTTTACGCATGAGAGACTTGGTTAGGTAGAATGGTTAAAGTCCATTCCCGCTTACTGACATGGCCCACATTAAACATAATGGTATGCATGATGCATTTTGGGATGACAACAACATTGCATGCTTCGGAAGCTGTCTCTGACCTACTTTTTACGCATGCGCGACTTGGTTAGGAAGAATGGTTAAAGTCCATTATGCTTCGGATGCTGTCTCTGACCTACATTTTACGCATAAGCGACTTGGTTAGGTAGAATGATTAAAGTCCATTCCCGCTTACTGACATGGCCCACATTAAACATAATGGTATGCATGATGCATTTTTGGATGACAACAACATTGCATGCTTCGGAAGCTGTCTCTGACCTACCTTTTACGCATGAGCGACTTGGTTAGGAAGAACGGTTGAAGTCCATTCCCGCTTACTGACATGTCCCTTAGCAACCATATTGGTATGTATGATGCAATTTGGGATGACAACGACAAATTCATGCTTCGGATGCAGTCTGTAAACTACAATATATGCATGACTAAATCTGTTAAAAAGAAAGATTATAGTCCATTCCTTTTAACTGATATGTGCAACATGGGACAATGCTGCGCAACGAGGTGAGCTTAGCAGGCTGTGGCTGTTTTCTATGTTTATAAAATCGTAAATTTGTATCTTGCGTCTATTGAATATCAATTAGTTATGGTAGCCCATTGATATTTTTTGTGCAGTCTCATTATCATCAGTATAGATGGTTTCAGTTGCATTTTATATTATGCTCCTACAGTCATGCTCCACTGACTTTGAAATTGTTCACTCTACGTCAGATTCTCAGTTTTTCTTGCATCTGTTTAACATCAAACACGCATGGTAACCCATTGATATTTGGTATGCAGTTGTATTAGTAACAATAGAAATCAGTATCAATGGCATTTTATGTCTGCAGTCATGCCCCACTGATTTTGAAATTTTGAATTGTTTATTTCTGTTCATCCTAGCCACTTGTATTTGACAGATAGTTGTGTCTTGAGGAGTACATATACTGATTGAACATTCAAATGGAGGTCTTGACATCTAAGGCATGCAATGTTTACATAAGAATTCTAGCAAGCAGTTTAAGACTTAGGTTTCGATAAAATGGTTACAAATATGCAGATTTAAGCAATTTATAGTTCAGGCGAGACATATACTGTGTTAACTTTTATCATGATAGATGTCTCCTATCTGATATGTCCGTCAAACATTTCAGAAGTACCCCGATGATTTGCATAAAGAACAATTGAAAAATAAAATGATTTTGGTGTATATTTGCAATCTCACATTCACATTCGACAAAAAAATAATTAGCATGCTAACTATCCTAGGTTAAAATTTTTATGCACTTATCATCAAGTAATTATCTGACAAAAGTTTGACTGCTGGAAAGGAACTAAATGTAGTGCAGACTTCCGATTATAACTATATATATTGAGGCTTTCATAGAGAAAATTCCTCTGAAGTGATATTTCTTCAGATTAAGATCCGACTTGTAGGATATTGTTTCCTGAAATCTTGTGTTTTCTTTGAGAATGCAATTGTAATGATGTCACTTTCAAATTTCAGTACATTGTTGGGTGTCTGTTAATAGCAATCCCTGGATTTGTCAATGCGGTCAACTCTAAATCATTTCATGTAATTTATTCTCATTATCAGTGTTTTTTTTACATTTCTCACATGTATGGATCGAATAAGGCTGATGTGTCTCTAATAATTTTTGTTGAGCCTTTTGCCTTGAAGTTTGCTCTCAACATCAAATATTTTTCTAGCGTACCTATATGATTACCTTTTGTATATTTTTTGCCAGTCTATAAATGTCGCATGTCGAAAGATCACTTTCAGACTGTGTATCGTGTACAAGAGTTATTATCCTAAACCGTTCACCACATGGCCACAATGTAATCTCGATGAAGATGCTGTGTTTGGACGTTTGTTTTAATGTTTTGTGATAGGCTTTTGAAATTTCATGCGTAAACAGATTATCTCATGGTGATGGTTGGTGACTTTAGACCTTGAACTTTGAAATTCTAATTCAGCTCTAGTGTTTATTCGTTATTTTTGAATTCTGTTAATAGCTTAGAGTCCTTCATGAATTCAGTACAAGGTTCTTCTTATTTCATTTCATTGTTATGAAGTTAAATCATCAATTATATGTTTATAGTTAAAATCTCGGTAATATTTAATATCGCCGAAGGGGACTTTAGGTTTGCACTCCGTCAGTCTGTCTGGACTTTTTTCCCATACTATAAGAGATATTCATCTAATATTTGGTATGTAAGTCTACCACCATGAGTTACAGATCAAGTTCGAATGTGGTTCCGGTTCATTGATTTTGGACGGAGTTATGGGCCTTTGACATAGAAAATTTTGGTAAAATATAGGTTTTCTGGACTTATTTTCTAAACCGTTCCAGAAATGAAGCTAATATTTGCTATACGAGTCTACCACTATGAGTTACAGATCAAGTATGAGTATGGGTTGGATCCATTGTTTTTTGACGGAGTTATTGGCCTTGGGCTCGGAAAACTTTTCTTCTTTAACTATTTTTGCTGGTATAACAAAGAATTATTCCACCGGTAGGAAACTTCTGTATTGCCTTGAAATACGATCCACGCTTGTTCATATTCATGCCCTTTTTAGCTCACCTGGCCTAAAAGGCCATGTGAGCTTTTGCCATCACTCAGCATCCGTCTGTCGTCCGTCGTCCGTTTGTCCGTAAATTTTTCATATTTAAACTATCTCCTCTGAAACCACTGGACCAATTTGAACCAAACTTTACAGGAATAATGTTTGTAGGGTCCTATAATAAGGTTGCTTAAAGAGTTTAGTTCGGCCAAAAAAAAAAACATGGCCACCAGGTCCAAGCATAGTTTAACATTGGCCCCTATGAGAAAACACACATCTGAAACCACTAGACTAATTTGAATTAAACTTTACAGAAATAATGTTTGCAAGATCCTTTACTAAGATTGCTTAAATTTTTTAGATCGGCCAAAAAAACATGGCTGCCAGGGCCAAACATAGTTTAATATTGGAAAACACACCTTTTAATATCTCCTCTGAAACCACTGGACTCATTTGCACCAAACTTTACATGAATAATATTTGTAAGGTACATTACTAAGATTACTTAAATTTTTCAAATCGGCCAAAAAACATGGCCGCCAAGGTCGAACACAGTTTAACATTGGACCCTATAGGAAAACACACATTTTGACTATTTGTTCTGAAACTACTGGAGCAAATTAAATAAAATTTTACAGGAATGATGTTTGAAAGGTCCTTCGCATAGAATGCCGAAATTTTTTGATCCGCCTAAAAACATGGCCGCCAGGCCGAACATTATTTAACATTGGACCCCTATGGGAAAAGCACATTTTAACTATCTCCTCTGAAACTGCTGAAGAGAACTGACCCAAACTTAACAGAAATAATGTTTCGAAGGTCCATCACTAAAATTGCCAAATTTTTTTCCCATCTGCCAAAAAAGTGGTTGTCAAGGTCGAACATAGTTTGACATTGTACCCTAAGGAAAAATACACATTTTGACTATCTCTTTTGAAATGACTTGAGCAGATTAAACAAAACTTTACAGCAATGGTGTATGGAAGGTCCTTCACTTAGATTACTGCCAATATTACAGTTCCTCAGATATAAAAATCTGCTGAAACCAGAAAGCCAGGTGAGCGATATAGGCTCAGTCTTCTGAGCCGTTAGTATAGGTCCCCAAATCAACACTAATGATACAATAATAAACTTGGAGTAATTGTTCGAGGTTAATGATATTTGTATTTTTTTAGTGGCAATATAGAGGCAGACTAAATAAAGGGACGGGACTATTGTGATAGATATTCGTTGATCTTTTGAGACAGATGATTTGCAAAAAAAAATCTTTCGTTTTTCCTATAAAAAGATCAACTTGTAAAAAAATGATTACAGGAAACACCTACAATGGCTGAAAATTATAATTACATGCCATAATCTGCCAGGGAACTACACAGGAAAAACACGTATAAGACTGACAAATGAAGACAACGATGGGTAATCGGGACAGTCGGATAGCTATTTAAACCTTCGGATTTTCTGCCTTTGCATTGTAAAACTTCAAAGATACCATCAAGTGCCATAGGGAACTTAAATTTTATCATAAATAACAGTGAGACTACTTCATGTAGGTATTTATCGCCAAATTCTATACATTACTTTCAATTCAGTTGAATGTTGAATCGAACGATTTGTTAGTCTACATAAGCAGTTTTCGTACAATTTACAAAATTACAAACCATTCATTTAGATCTCTCTTTCATACATAGTTCATTGCTTATTATAATTGAACTACAAAAGTGTATGTTACAATTATTTGAGTGCATTTATTTTAAGATTTTTTTAAGATGCTCATCTAGGTTAGCGGAAAAAAGGGAGTTTCACATATTTTATTCATCGTTTTTACAACTGTTTTCTAGATATTGTAATTAGGACCCTGCACTATGTGGCGGACGCCCTACAGTAATCGCTCTGTCCGTGCGTCCGTCTGTCCGTGCATCCGTGAGATAGGCTTTTGATATTTTGCATGTAGATAGATCATTTCAAGACGATGTGTCATGAACAATGAATGGTGACCTTTGACCTTGACCTTTGTCTTCAAGGTCAAATTTTTGCTTTTCTTGTGACAAGTTGTGTCCGGGCTATATCTTTTTTGTCTTTTGAGATAGGCTTTTGATATTTTGCATGTAGCTAGATCACTTCAAGACGATGTGTCATGAGCAATAAACGGTGACCTTTGACCTTGACCTTTGTCTTCAAGTTCAGATTTTTTTCTTTTCTAATGACAAGTTGTGTGCAGGCTATATCTTTTTTTGTCTTAAGAGATAGGCTTTTGATGTTATGCATGTAGATAGATCACTTCAAGACGATTTGTCATGAGTTTTGACCTTTGACCTTGACCTTTGTCTTCAAGGTCAGATTTTTGCTTTTCTAATGACAGGTCTTGTCCGGGCTATAACTGTTAAGTCTTTTGAGATAGGCTTTTTATAGTTTGCATGTAGATAGATTATTTGAAGACGATGTTTCATGAACCATGACTGGTGACCTTTGACATCGACCTTTGTCTTCAAGGTCAGATTATTGCTTTTGGATATTACATTCTGTTTATATCTTAATGATAGAATTGTGTCCATTCTTGTGTTGTGTGCACACTTGTACTGTGTCCACACACACTTAAATTTGCACTTATATACAGCGGGCCCACAGTGATGGCTGCCATCTCTCCGATGTCTAGTTACGTTTAGCCAAATTTAGCAGTATAATATGACATAATAAAGTTTCATACCTTTATACCTACATGTAATTCATCCCTTTTCAACTTTTTTATGCCCCTGCGACGACAAGTCGGTGGGGGGGCATATTGTTTTACCCTCGTCCGTCCGTCCGTCCGTAATTTCGTCCGTCTGTCCCATCTCTGATGAGCTGTTATTCCGGATAACTCCTCCCACAATATTAAAGCTACATTTATTTTACTTTGCACAGTAATTAGGCATAGATTGAAGATGTGCATATTGTCATGGTTTAGATTTTGGCCCAAAATTGTGACTTTGAGGGGTAGTTGAACTTGTCCATTTTATCGAAATGTTTATTCTGAAACTGTTATTCCGGATAACTCCTCCCACAATATTAAAGCTACATGTATTTAACTTTGCACAGTGATTAGGCATGGATTGAAGATGTTCATGTTGTCATGGTTAAGATTTTGACCCAAAATTGTTATTATGAGGGGTAGTTGAACTTGGCCATTTTATCGAAATGTGTATTCTGGAACTGTTATTCCGGATAACTCATCCCACAATATTAAAGCTACATTTATTTAACTTTGCACAGAGATTAGGCATGGATTGAAGATATGCATATTGTCCTGTTTTAGATTTTGGCCCAAAATTGTGATTTTGAGGGGTAGTTGAACTTGGACATTTTATCGAAATGTGTATTCTTAAACTGTTATTCCGAATAACTCCTTCCACAATATTAAAGCTACATTTATTTAACTTGCACAGTGATTAGGCATGGATTGAAGATATGCATATTGTCTTGTTTTAGATTTTGGCCCAGAATTGTGATTTTGAGGGGTAGTTGAACTTGGCCATTTTATCGAAATGTGTACCCTGAAACTGTTATTTCGGATAACTCCTCCCACAATATTAAAGCTACATTTATTTAACTTTGCACAATGATTAGGCATTGATTGAATATGTGCATATTGTCCTGGTTTAGATGTTGGCCAACAAGTGTGATTTTGAGGGGTAGTTGAACTGTCATTTTGTCCGGACAACACTTCCCACAATATAAAGCTACATTTATTTACCTTTGCACAGTGATTTAACATGGATTGGAGATAAACACATTGTCACATTTTAGATTTTGGTCAAAATTTTTGATAGTTGGGGGGGGGGGTACCTAGAATTTGCAATTTTATTAAAATGTGTGTTCTGCGCCAGTTATTCCCATTAAATCCTCCCAAAAATATTACAGCTACATTTATTTTACCTTAAACAGTGATTAGCCATGGAGTTTATATGTATGTATTGTCATAATTTTGATTTTGGCCTAAATTTGTTTTTTGTGGGATGTAGGTGGACTTGGCCATTTTATTGAAATATGTGCATTTGGAGGGTCGATTTTGGATAACTGCTGGTTTGTTATATCAGTAAGCTGTGTCAGATATTTCAATTTAAGGTCTTTATCAAGTGCTTAGAAATTAGTTGTCTCTGTTTTATATCCAACCGCGAGGGCATCATATGTGTCTAACATGCACAGAGTAGCTAACTTTTATCCAAAATTTGAATATAAACACAACAGGAAAAAAGATTGGATGATGGCAGCCGGCCGTGGGGGGCATTTACTCTCTTGTCTTAAAACTGTTTTTACCTTAAGCCAAATAAAGTGGCTAGTATAATAAATTAGCTGGTATTTTTTTTGATATCTGAAATGGAAATTTATTTGATTTAGAGATCTGATGAAAAATTGTTGTTAATTATTTTTGATCTTCACAGCTAAATTTTACCTACTATAGGTTGTTATCATGACATTCGATATACTTGGTAATGAAGTACAATACAGTAGAAGAAAATACACAGGAGATGCTTCCTCTACCGTTGCATCTGACTTCACGGATGGCTTTTAATTTGGTTGGATTCGTTCATCTGTTTTGTGCAATATTTATGTGATCTTTTTAATTCTTTCAGTTTCTGATGTTGACAATGTCTGAAGACATTTATTGGACTGACGGTTCGGTTCTCACTTGGTTTTAAAATTTTTCAGGGAATCGAAAATAATATTAACTTGAAGACGTGATTCTGGGCTATGGTTTAACTCCAGTTTAAGTGGTCTTTTTGAGCACGATAGTAAGCATATGCTACATAAAATATATTGAACTACTATGTCCACTTATGCAGAAGTATTTGTAATCGAAGCACTCTGTTTGACTGTAGCTAAATAATACAGATGTAAGCAGATGTAAGCATAACTATTCGTTTTCATCAATATTAAAAAAAAACAGAGGGGTTAGTTTGTCAAAGCCTTACACATATTCGTTGTCGGGCAATTTATGTCGAAAACGAAGACACGTGTCGCTGATAAAGTTTTCCTTACTGTTATTATTTCTTGAAATGGATATTCTAAGTCAGGACCATTGCGGTCGACAATATATACCCCTGCCTTAAAAGGTCCGTCTGTCTTCCCGTCTGTCCGTCCGTCACAATTTCGTTTCCGGATGAAAACTTGATTTTGCTTTGAAGGAAAGTATTTTTTAATGTTTTGGGATAATGTTTCTATTCATAAAATACAGGTCAAGTTCGATTTTGTCTGTGATCGGATTTTGCCTTCCAGAGTAATTGCCCTTGATTTAGGCAAAATCTGTAAATTTTATGGTTTCCGGATGATAACTTAAGGTTACAAATGCGCAATTATTCATAATGCTATTTCCATAGTGGGGTACCCCGGTTTGACGAAATTCTAAAAATAGATCCAACGGAATTTCAACTCCGGGGGTCCCACTAATGATGTGTCGGTACTGAAATCTTTCAAATTTTGGAATGCTCTTCTGTGTGAAAATTGGGGCTAAAAAGGGGTCGGCATTTTTATGGAAAATATTTTAAATCCCGCCCCCGACATATCCGAGATTCAGGCCAAATATATAAAAAATGAATAAATATTAATGAACTCCATATTACTATTGTATAGGTGATTTTATTATAATAAGTTTCCACCAATCATACGTACTGCAATGCTTAATTCTGAATTTCATCTCGGGGTAAAAAACTAGATGCATTCCGTACAACATTAATTGTGCAATTGTGACCTATACGGTAATTCAAAACCTCGGAAGGTGACCACTTGTATATTGCAAGTTAGCTTTATGTAATAGGAGATCTTCTATGTATATATATGAAAGAATATTACTGGCTTATTTATTTTTGAGATTTTTTCCCCGGAGATACCCCCTCCGAAAAATATGTCGTTTTCAGGAGATATTACGGTATTATTTTTTCTTGTCCGTAGACATTCTCGTCCTTTTACCCTGATCATTTGTAGAAGTTGAGCAGTTTTCCAGGTTGCTAAGTATGAAGATCACTTTTGTGGTAAAGGGGGAATTTTTAAATATGCCGTTTTCATAAATTGACATGGCTTTTATGCGATTGGTCCCGGAATTTAAACGATGCCAATTTTATTAAAAAATGAAGTTATTCCCGTGAATTGCACCCCGCCTTTGAGAAAACGATGAATTTAAGCCCCATTTACATGCACAGTTTTACATACATGTGTATTTTTACATAGGTATGCAAATTTGCACTGGTGTGCAATTACTGCATGTAAACGCAACTACTTACGTGTGTAAACTTAACAATGGTTGTAAAGTGGGCAAGTGTAAATATATATTTACACATGTGTAAATTTACACGGTATGCATTTTGAGCATGTAAATGCAAACTAAAAAATACACACTTTGCAAAATGCTGTTTCTGTCTATGAAATGGAAGAAAGGGGTCTTGCAACTTGATTTGAATCATGAAAATGATGCACACACACTGCACTATTATTTCTATAAAATCCAGACTTCTCTGGCAGTTTTGTCTGATTTTGCGTTTTTTAGCTTATTATAGGAGAAGTTAAGTTGGATACAATTCAACCTTATGTTTTTCTATCATTCTTGCAAATTTCTAAAGATCGAACGAAAACTTTTAATTTTTTTACATGTTTTCAGCCCTTATCACTTCTCGTAATAAGCTTTTTAAATTAGAATACACACCTCAGATTAAATGCATGCAAATGCATAGCAAAAAATACTTTTACATACTAGTGTAGTTTTACACATGTGTAAATTTACATACTTGTGTAAATCTTGTGCATGTAAATGCTGCTTAAGAGGCAGAATAGTTAGAGACCTATAAATGACCAACGAAGCCAATTTTGCGATTAAAAAAAAAACAAATGAACGTTTAGTGATATTTTTTTGTACGATGTGTGGGCGTTCTATGCTATATGTGACTCCTATTTCTGACAAAGGCCTTTTTTAGAACTGTTGCAGATAATTATTTAAATTGACATTTTGACGTCTTTCAGTGTCTCTTCATCGATCTGGTTAATATTGCTAAGGTCAACCAAATGACAAAACCTTTACTGGAGTCAAAGTTTACACCCCAAGGACATTCTTAAAAAGATCTGGGATAATTAAAAAAAACAATTCAGAGACGCACAAAAAGTATTCGGCCACTCTGTCTTAACTACTCGTATATAAAAAAACCAATGCTTACAACCTAAGAAAAAACCAATGCTTACAACCTAAAAAAAACCAATGCTTATAACCTCCGACTTGCTCACACCACATATTGTTAATATATTTCACTATTTTTGTTTTAAGTAAGCGATTTAAAGTATTTTTTTTCAATTTAGTGAAACACTGCCACACCAAGCAGAGCAACAATAATCAAAATTGCACTGAATGTGAGCCAATGACAAGGTTTGTCTTGTTGTTTTTGGCAAGTAGTTCGCTTTTTTAAGAAATAAATCTGTCCCCACCGTTAGTTTGTGACTTGTACATCTTTTGTCGGCTTTTGTGTTAAAGAAACATAATGTTATCAGATGTGGACGGAAACAGACAAAATATTGTGTACATTCATACATAATACAAAATACCCAAGTGTTATAATGTAGCATTTTGTCTTTTTACAAAGGAACTGCCAGTTATTGATATAAAGTAAAGTTCTTTATTAACAAATCAAGGGTCCTCAATGGGACATATGACAATACAAAACATACATGATTATATAATAACGGTTCATACACAAAAAAGAATATATTCAACATACTGATCATATATTATAAATAATATTTTATTTATCTATGTATATATTCATGCAACATTTTATTTCAATGTCATGCCAGGGCGCACCCAGACCATGTAGACGGTATTGCTATTGTAAAAAAATGTTTATGTATATAAACAAATATATACAAACAGTTTTTCTTTTATTATTATTTTTCCTTCATTGATCACACATTAACCTGCCCGTGTCTAATGCACTGAACCAAGTTTTAGATCAGTTTAATGCAACAGTCACCACGTGACGTTGCCAAAAAAGGATATGATAGATCTAATTTATTGGATATTCTAGTTCTATAATAAATTTCTTTAAATTTAATTTGTTCATTTATTTAGTCGTTTTTTCTTCTGATGATCAAACATAAACATACCCGTGTCTGATGCACCAAACCAAGATGATTAAGTTGGTTTAATACAAAAGTCACCAGGGGACGCTGCCAAAAAAGGTTATGATAAATCTAATACATTAGAAATTCTGGTTTTATGATATATAAGCCTGACTCATTTACCTACCCATGTCTGTTGTCCCAAACCAAGTTTTTATCATGATCAGTTAAATGCAGAAGACATCAGGGACGTTGCCTGGTAAGGTGTATTGACAGGGTCGGCATTAGAAAATAAAATTAAATTGAATAAGCAAATGAAAATAATTAAGTTTATAATTTAATTATATAGTTACATGTTTGAATATTCTTCTTTGCTACATAGAAGCAAACAATGAATCAGGAAGAACATCACTGCATTTGATTGGTCGACTCTAGGGACAACACAGTCCCACAACAAAGTTTTGCCCACGACTCGGAAAGTTGAGATCTGTCATATACATGAAAAAGAAGGGAAATGGAGTAAATGTCAAGGAGACAACATCCAATCTCCAGGTTAAAACCACCTAAAACGCAGCATCTAGGGGTCACTATATGGTCTTCAACACAGTGAGGAATCTCACAACAGAAAGCAAGCTCTAAATGGTCCCAAAAAGTAAAAAAAGTGAATAAATTAATAGAAACAAACCACATCCAATAGCCCGAACATCAAGAAACTAAAATTTTATAAGATTTTATGTTAACCTTTTGTTGTTGGTTGTGACTGTCTGTTACACCGGTTTTCCGTCATTTAATTGAAACGATTGAGATGATTGTCATAATTGCGTTGTAGAACATGGTCATAACGGATGTCCTTTTTCGTTAAGAGCAATACACACGACACAACAACCTATTCATAATGAACAAAGATGTAACATTTGATTCATCCTTTAACTTGTGAATAGAAATAAAACAAACCTGAGAATTGTGTATATACTGACGATAATTAATATTTTCCCGTTAATTTGAGTCCTGTTTTATCGCAGACAACAAGTAAGTCTGGCTGTCTGAAATGTGGTATTTATTGTTAACAGGAAAGCAGGGTGTAGAAATAGGGGACTCCATATCGCTGATGTGAGCGATAAACGAATTTGATGTCTAACTATAGTAAAGGTTAGTTATGTGGTCTTTGTATGGTTTGTCATGTTATGAAATCTGAATTGTCAGACACTCAGTTTTAAGCGATGTACTTGATGTAGATTGCATCCGATTGATGCTCAGTATTCTGGTATACCATATTCACTTGAGTTGATGAAAGTTTTTGTTGCATTATATTGACTAGGCGTTCTGCTTGACAATCAATGGCTATAAATTTGACCACATTTATTACTCATTGGAGCACATTCATAAATCAGATAATTTCTTATGTAGGAATTTTTTTCACTTCAAAAATGGAAAATCTGGAATGGAACCACAAATGCAGACAGTAAGATAATGATGCGATACAAGAACAAAAAGAAAAAAAAGAAAAAAAAAGAAATCCAAATTATTTGTTTTACGAGCTATATCCCTTATGTAACCTCGTTGCGACAGTTAATTTTGAAAACCGTTATTTCAATTTCATCTAGCATTTTTTTATTTGTTACAAAATTCATGATTATCCTGTTATAAAGGCTGCAGTATCATTTTAATTGAAATGTCTAACGTATAAATTCACAGACACATCGTATAAAGTCTGGGACATCAGTAGTGGGCACTCGTGTAAATTCCGGGACAACACGGAACTCCGAATTCGCGAGTACCTACGTAATATTTATAATTCAAATCAGAACTATAAAGATATAGAAGTGACATTTCAGTGAAAATTGCAAAATATGATAGAGAATAACAACACACAGGAGTACTTCCGCTTGTCAAATCGGGTCAAATCCATGACAATCGTATAAAATCATTTCGGGAAAATCGTAGAAAATCATGTCCTCGCAGGACGACGTTACCTACTGTGGTGATCGCAGTTTGCATTCCAGAGTTTTTGCCCTTGATTTAGGCAAATTCTGTAAATTTTATGGTTTCCGGATGATAACTTCAGTTTGCTCTGAGAGAAAATTTTAATATTTTTGGACAATATTTCTATTCATAAAATACAGGTTACGATAGATTTTGATTGTGATTGGATTTTGCATTCCAGAGTAATTGCCCTTGATTTAGGCAAAATCTGTAAATTGTAGGGTTTCTTGATGATAACTTCAGTTTTCTTTGAGAGATATAGTTATAGTTTCCGGGTGATAACTTCAGTTAAGCTTTGTTGGAAAAGTTAAATATTTGGGACGGTATTACTAATTATAAAATACAGATCAAGTTAGATTTTGATCATGCACAGGTCAAGTAAGATTTTGATCGTGATCGCATTTTGTGTTCCAGAGTTATGGCCCTTGATTTAGGCAAAATCTATAAATTTTATGTTTCCGGATGATAACTTCAGTCTTCTTTGAGCGAAAATTTTAATATTTTATGACAAGGTGGCAATTTATAAAATGCAGGTCAAGTTTGGTTTTGACTGATCGTTTATGCATTCCAGAGTTATTGCCCTTGATTTAGCCAAAATCTGTAAATTTTATAATTTCCGGATGGTAACTTCAGTTAGCTTTGTGAGAAAATTCCTGCAAATACTAAGATTGCCTATGGGTGGGGTATCTTTTCTGACCAGCAGATCACCTTTTTCTAGTTCTTATTTGTCTCGTGGACTTTGGCTATTGAAAACTCTGTTAGGTAATTCTGTTATTATCCTCATTTATCATCTAATAAATCAAAGGTTTATGATGATAAAAAGAGAAAGTGGCAAACGAGTTTGTCTTTTATTGCAGTGTGGAGTTGGTAAAACAATTCCCCATGGTAGAGATGTATGCTCTTTATTTTCTTAGATATGGTGTACTTGTACATGAGATAATATCTCATGTGTACACTCTGTTCAATTACTTTTATCAAAATTTACGTAAATTTTAAAACCTAAGGATTAACTCCCACCATCGTAGTTTTGTCCTTAGCTATATTTGGTATTACTGATTATTCGGATTTCGTTTGGTTGATGCATTTTATATCTTTTTTGAAATTATGGATTTCCTTTGTATGGGTTCTAGTGCTGCTGATGAGGAATTAATTTCCGAAATGGCCATACAGCTCATTAAAATTATTGTAGTTGGAGTTAACATATGTGTTATGGTTTCATGTTCATTTACTCCATATCCTTTCGTAAAATAAATGAGCACATTTAAAACAAATTAGAACACACAAACACACAAATATTGTACTGACATGCTTTTGTCCATAAAAATAATTTTTCGCGGTTAGGTGACTAATTTCGTGAGTTGGCAACGAGAAGTCGGGGGCATATTGTTTTACCTTTGACCGTCCGCCTGTTCTATCATTTAGCCTTGCGTACGAATAAATACACATCAGTTTAGCAGAGGACTTCATATGCTCCTACAGACTCAAATATCGATAGGGGGTATGTTATCTTATAGTTGTTTCTCTCGTATTTTTGTGTTTTATATATATATTTTTTTTTTCAGTACAAGCAAAAGTTTTGCTTTCGTTGTGTGATACCTTTTTATATTCAAAGAAACTCTGCTTGTATTTCAAAATGTTAAAACTACATGCTAAACTATACAATTAATTATTAATAATTTTTTTTATTATTGTCATAATAATTTTAAAGCATAAAAATCTTACCTTGTACTTTAAGAAATCCTCCAGTGACATTTCCATTTTCATGATATTAATTCTTCAATAGTTAACTTATGTCCTTTCTTAGATTTTTTCCTGAATTTGACGCAGTATTTGACTATCTAATACGTTGTGTTGTCAATTCTGCAGTAACCAATGTTAAATTTGATCAACAACATCAAATTGCTCTTCAAGGAAATCTCAATTGGGTTCTGTTTTCTTGCAACATTAATGTCAAACAAGATATTAAATTGCTGAAATTCAATTTTTT